>LUCM01008053.1:104821-134163 GCA_008360955.1 Fasciolopsis buskii
GCCGGCCTGCCTTGAGTTGCGCACGAGATTCAAAAGCTGAAGAGGCTTGAGAAAATGTGAGCTAACAAACTGAAAACCACCTACCACACTATTTGACATTGAACCGTTGCGACTATCGGGCGTGTTATCAATGGAGATACTATGGGTAGGCAGAAGGGGCAAAGAGATTCACTTGGAGACAGAAGGGACAGGTTGAATGAAGAGAGTGAACTCTGAGCAGTAGCATATTTATCACTACCCACCCCACCAACACTCGATGCAATGGGCAGCGCGGTCCTGATTATTCTGCGCAACGACCGATGCAGTATGGAATTATTTGTAGGCGTGTGATTCATGGAGAATAATGGACGGGTACTGCTAGGGAGTCCAGCCGTAAAATTCTCTGGCCCCGGCGGGATTCTAACTCACGCATAGATGCGACTCACGCAGGTGGATCACACATGATCGAATTGCCAAGCTACGAGGCCACGTCTAGGATGTTCACGTTCGGCTCTTTGGTAAGCCAGCCAAACCACATTCAAAACGATCGGTTTTCACTTCTCTCTCGAGATGGGATGCATTTTTGGGCAGCTTGCTGTGATGCTCAATGAACTATTCAGGATAACTAGGATCCAAATGAGTTTTATGATAAACTCGAACTTTGTAGTTTATCTGAAGTACAAGAAATTAGAATCCTGTGGGAAAATGTTCTCCCCAAATCACCTTTGTGAGCTGGCCAAGAGAGAATTGGGGATCTTCCGTGATGACCACATCAGATTAGTTCCTGATGAACAGTGTGTTATAGCTTGCCGTTCACGCGGTCTTAGGTCAGCGAAACAGATTGATAACCTGTTGTTCTATTCTTTTTCTGAGACAAAATGTGTAAAACTGACCACCCTACAAAACTGGATGTATAAATTTTTATCTGAAAATAATAAAACGAACGTAGCCTTAGTACAAAATAAACCGTGTAGTATAGTCAACTAACTGATTTTTGATAATTTTTAAGGTGTTTGCCAGAGTTGTACTTAGGCGACTCCTCGCTATCGCACCCGCCCTCAAATCAGAAAATGAGCTTACCTAATTACGCAATGAGTAGGAATTAATGGGGCAAAGATGAAATTACGTGGGCCTCTTGAATGGTTACACTGGTAAGTTATTCAGCAATCGCTCGGTACGAAATGCGAGGTCTTGGCATGATACTCAAGATTTACCACACACACATATGCATGACAAGAGTGGGAATGGACCAAGGTTCTATTCATGGGATCATAACTGAGCCCGGGTTGTCCTGTGAAATTAGAGAATTTCAAAAATACATTACTTGACCTATCCTTACTTCTGTCGCATAAAGATGATGCTGGCAACTTCCAGTCGAAGGGGGGGGAGGTTACGTGTGTAGATGAGTGCCGGTTACGCATGCCCGTTGACCACCAATAATTACAAAACTAGTTGTGCGCCTCCAGGAATTTGATTATTCACCCACATGCTACTGAGTGTGAGAATGTGCCTCGTAAGCAGCTAGCTCCCCGTCCCCAAGGCATTCTAACAAGTATATCGCAAACAACAAAACACCCGACCCGCGGAGACCAGTGAAAATGGCACCCACCCCAAAAACCGAATTGGGCAATTTCGTACCACAGTATGCAACTTCACTCCCTCGACAGTATTCGAAAACTTCTGACACGTGCCAAGCCAAGTGGTGGTACCCAAGACCATAATCCGTTTGCTTACTGCAGTCAACGAACAACACCTGACGCCCTAGTCTACTTAGTAAATTCCGTTTTATCCCTTGACTAAGGTGGTAAGTTGTTCCGTTCCGTTGACATCAGCGATGTATGTAACTGCGCCGATAGAACGCTACCGTTGTCTGTGATGCACAACGAAAACATGGTGTCATCTAACCACTCACTGACTACTACTTTCATAGGCAGTGAAATCTCTGGTTCCATTCCTAAGAAAGGACCTGAGAAGTAGCGACGGATTGTTTATCCTTCAGCCCCGTTGGAAGTATTCCAGGGCATTCTACTTAATCGCATTATGGAAGACGATCGATCCCCCGATCTTACGCAGTTCGGGCACAAACTTCCATTGTCCGCAGGAAAAGATGCAAACTGCATCGTTCACTCGATTTCTTTTACTCTCGATGAAGGTGGACCCCACACAATAGGTCTCTTTTGTCTGAACTAAGACAGCCCCCATAGCTCCTTTGACTGCTGTACTTTCCTTCAGATCTTCCACGAAAACGGTGAGGACCCCACTTTCAAACCTATTAAATGACTATCTTTACAGTCAGCTTACTTGTCTCGGTAGGAATAAATTCCCATCACTCCGATTCTTCGAAGGGAGGGGCACTCGCCATCCTCATTGCATCCTCCCGAATTTCATTGGTTGCAAACAGGCCAATGGCATTGTGTTTGGCTGTCCTTACAATATCGATGTAAGTTTTGGTTACCTCAAGCTAGTCTGGACGAACTCAGTGATCAGTTTACCTCCCATTCCCTACAACTGAATGCCGTAAAATATCTTAATGATGCACGCTTTAATTCCCAACGTGGTTCCCGGTGCTCGGCTCTTTTCATTGACCTTTCACCATTATCAATAGCTAATAAATGCATTTGGAAAGACTACTCTGTCAATTACACTGGTATAGCTTTAACCCACGATCTTTCTTAGACCGAATATAGTAGGTCGGTGTTCTTTAAAGTAACCGGACTCCACTTTTTGCCATTCGGGTTTGGAAAGTCAAAAGGAACTTGTTCTCCAGTTTGTCACGTAATCCATGATGATTCTTTCATTTTCCTACTTTCCTCCGATATCACCACTAAATGCTTGGAACCACTTGTACATTGTCACGGAGTTAACGGGGATGTGGTACGTGCTGACCATTCATATGATGGTGCAATAGACCGCTCAAACGCCAGAACACATTTAATTGTCAGTCTACATAAAAACAAACAACCTCGACTCGCTGACATCCGGTTGGCTGTTTCCCACCATTTTCGTGTACACATTGCTGTGGTTAACCGAAAATTATCCCGCTCTTAGCCCAATCCTGAGTGCCACTAACCAGTGCAACGACCGATATGCGCCTGAACACGTGGATTGGATTCTCTGCCCGATGATTCTGAACCAGAATCCGAAGTACAGATCGTCTAATATTTTCCAGGGTAGCAAAGGCCGATCAGTTGTTACTCCCCTGCCATGGGGGCAAGATTAGCTGACTCTGAGTGGCAAATTCTACCGCCACACGAGTATGACAAACGCCTATCTACATCAGCGGGCAAATAGAAATTAAGAGGGCGATGCGGAGTCTGTCACTCTTAGATTTACCATTGGAAAACATGAGAAAAAACAATACCATGACAGAAATAAATTTCCTTTATTTTCGACACTATGACCACCGAGAGAAGACATCTTTTGTTCATAGCTATCGTGAGCAAAGTAATATTCGATTTCAAACATGAAAATAACATTATCAGATGGGCGATTATATATATATATATATATAATATATACAGTCCTAGGCTTTCGGGCATATTAGAGCAGCGCAGTGTAGGGCACGCCGGCGGGTTGAGAAGAGGGGAACGATCATCTTGTCGATGATTAACCCAGATTAAGGTTGAATCGCAATCCACCCAACAACGGCCGTGGATAAACAGCTGAACTGCCGAAGGCGTGGTGAGTTTTTGCCTGGCTAATGCCTCCATAATAAAATAGCATCGTGACATGGCGAGTGCGGCTCGCCACTCAATGAGGCCATAGCTCTTTCTCTTCTCCCCGAACATTGTACTGCAGTATTCTCACAGAGATGTACAAACCAAATTTTTCGGTCGCTGTCTTGTGGGGAACTCTGAGGAGTGTGTCTATCCTGATTTTGATTATTCAAAAGACGTGAACCGGACTCCCGATCATCGGCTCTCAGAGACATCTGAATTCCAAATTTCGCTATGCTGACTTGCAGGTCGGGTATCTAGAGCAAATAATAGGAGTAGAATCCCTGAACATAATCCTTACTTCGGTTTTGGCAGCCGGGTAGTGCAAAGCGCGTGGAGAAATCCTGAGTAAAAATGTATAGTCGATGACGTGTGGTAAGGTTGGGAAGAGCTGAAGGGCAAGATGAGCTCTGTAGGGATGCCTCCTTCCTTCTTTCTCGTCATAATTCTGACGACGTAAAATCCGCAACCTGGTTCGGGTATCATTTTAACTAGAGAAATTCGCTTCAGTGACTGACCGAAATCATAGCCACCTGTTCATCGGAACCCATATTTATGAACCACGGTGAAGACCCAACAACACAACATCCCAACCAGGAATTTCTATAGGATTCTTCACATGATGAATGCATATAGCCATTACGCTAGGGGAAAAATTAAAAAAAAACTGACATACCAAAAAAGCTACACAATGAGCTGGAACAATGCTAACCGGGTTTCAATGGCAGCTACCACACAAAGGGTACGCCACAAAGATACTATTCTGTGTCATCGGGCAACGAGACAAGAACTCATAGAAAGATAAACAAATGCCGCTGACCAGAAAGTGTGCCAGTGAGTAAGACAGAAATAAAAAGGCCCGTGATTCAACCATATAATCGTGTAGGGGGAAACACTGAAAAAAGAAATAGAAAGAAGTAAAATACTCGACCAGAGCGTCTAAAGGTAGGACGACTGAGGCAAAGTAAATATAACGAGCGTAAACCTGTCATGAATACACATTTGTACACACATACACACAAGAAATTACGAGGTTCGCCGTAAAAAAGTACGGAGAAACGATATCAGTCATCCATAGCCAATTCCTCTTATTGAGCGAGCACGTCAGCAGTTGTGCATGTAGCAATAATTCAGGAGCACAAAGACCAATTTGGGTAGGGGAATATGTCGAGACCGATAATAGTCCCCCGAGTATTTCGGCTGAAACGTATCCGGATTTCCATTTACCATTAGTCCACTTTTCTCACGCGGTTTAGTCCACTGTAGTTCGTAAAATACGGAAAGATATAGGTGAATTTTAAAGAAAGGAGAAACCGATTACCTGAGACGTGTGTAGGTATGCATTTCATCAAAGAAGCCGAGGGCGTAGAGAGTAATGGAAAACAAAAACAACATGTGAGGGCGTCCGAATAGCAGCGAACAAATACATTTGAAAGGACAGTTAATACAATATAGTAAAAGAAAACAGAACTATCAAAATGACTTTACTACACACGTTAGAGTTGAGAAAGTTACTGAGAGAAGTGGGTGAAGTTGACGAAGGAGAGCAATATTCGTACATTCGACCATAAAAATTGCAGAAATACAAAAAAATCGGCCCGCTGAGAAAATAGGTGTACATAAACCGATACAATTAATGATAAGGCAAAACGAGTAATTGTACAAGTACCAGAGCAAGATTACGGACATAATTAGGAATGGACAATTAGAAAAGCCAATTTCGACCCAGATAAAAGTCGGGGTTGCGGTGGGGAGGCGGATCTGACTGTACAAGGATATTTGGGCAGTGGGTACACTGAACATAGATGGGGATAGGGAGACAACGGTAGACGAAAACGAGAACAGATTACTCATGTTTATTCGTCTGTTTGTTTGTGCAATTATGTTCCTGAGGGTGGTGATACTCTGCTGTTGTTGTTATTCAGTGTCATAACCGATAGTATGGTACACCCATCAATTATTTTGCTACGATCGTGCGATTCCGAGACTTTTATGCTCTTTGAAACTGATTCTGGATGATTTTGATTGGAAGCTGCGGTCTCCTGGAAATGATCCACGCAGAGTTTACAACTCCAACTGCCTTCTGGTGGTTCAGATAACGGCGGAGAAAGACAGTACATGTGATATCCACGATCACAATCATCACAAAACAACATCTGCTCCTGAAATGGGAACGAGGAAAAAGTAAGACAATCAGCAAAACCAAAATGCTTGTCCTACGATCAGATAGAAAACAGACTGACCACAACCGACTCAATGTTACCTCATGCAGTTCTGTAGCACTTCAATTTTTAGGTTCTCCCAGTGTGAGGGGCCTTAACGACAACAAGACACGCTCCTTCCACTAAACCCATGCGTACACCGTGCCATAAAAACCCTATTGAAGCTGAACAAACGACTGAGCACCACCTGATAAATCTTTGGTTAATAATTGTTTACTTTTTCAGTTGGGGTCGGGTGGACATTTGCTCTAGATGATTTTCAACAGAAGGCTTTGGAGATGACCTACAGAGCTTGACTACTCGATAGGTATCAGTAGTAGGAGATTGTTTTTACGAAATAATTCACCGTCATTAGGAATATTGCTAGGCGCTGGCGGCCCGTGGCCGTGTAGATCAGTGACGAATGGGTGCAACATCATCATGTGGTGAAGTTCAACAAACCGCTGAAAGCCTGCTCAGTAGCGTAGTGACAAAGACATTCTACTCAAAATTGTTCGTCCCGGGTTTGCGTCGCAGTTCGGGCGCGGTGGATGTGCGCCGCTGATGATTCGTAACAAGGATGAGACAGCTGTACAGTTGTGCACTGATGGTTTCTTAATGGTGAGTTGAGCGTCGATATCACGTGGTGAATTATTTCGTGAATGTCGAAGTTAGAAGCGGAGACCGTAATGTCCGAAATAAAACAACAATCGTTTCAAGGACAGTAGAATTTGAAGTTTCGAAAACCATCTCAGCTGACTGAACCGCAGAGCGAAAATGGTTGTTTCGACGTGGGTGAAACATGGGGAAGAGAAAAA
Source organism: Fasciolopsis buskii (assembly GCA_008360955.1). Taxonomy (NCBI): domain Eukaryota; kingdom Metazoa; phylum Platyhelminthes; class Trematoda; order Plagiorchiida; family Fasciolidae; genus Fasciolopsis; species Fasciolopsis buskii. Next base: position 111,536 of record LUCM01008053.1, read on the forward strand.
GCGACGCAGCAGGAAACAGTGATCCGAACAGCCACATGGAAGACGAGCGACGTTTGGGAAGTGTGAAAAAAGTTAAAATAAGATCAAGAATGTGGACGCGATCACCAGCTCAATCGGAGATACGTGTGGACAAGTCTATTAGTTGGCGCAGGTTGTGGATCACGGAAGAATGCTCTGCTTGCCCCTTCGAACGGAATTGAAAATAACTACTTGTGAGCATTAAAGGATTCCAAGAATCCAGAATCCATTACAAACAAGTGCGCGATGAAGAAAAGAAATTGAAAATGGACGATTCTCCACTACTGGGTGAATGGCATAAGATATGACGATAGTGGGAAATCAGGAAGTTTAAGCTTCAGCCACATCGACTGGGATTCACGATTGGGAAACCCCAAATTTTGTCGCCTGGACATCGCGAATTATTGGTGGATAAAAGCATCGACAATGGTTTTGGACAGAAAAGCGGAGCAGAAGGTATAGGCGAGAAAATGAAAATGAGTGATGTCTGATAAGGGCAAGAAGGAAATATCAGAGAATTTGGTGCATAGAATCAATGTTACAGACCAGTCCGCGAATGTTCGTGAATGGTGAGTTCGCGATGACTTCGTGGGTGAGCGGATAGGGAACGAGTAAACGACAGCATGTATGATTATGGAATGCTATGATTCAGGGCAGAGCTACATCTGGGATGTGGTTAGGGAACCACAACTATTTCGGTAAATAAGATGGGTCTAGGTTCACTGGATAAGCGGCCGCGGACAAGCAGCGGCAGTGTCGAGATTGTGGGAAGTTGTCACCTGGCAGACGTCCTTCCTATAAAATACCACAAGTTTGGTAATGATTGGTCTGTTATCTGAATAGGGTTATTGCCACTGTCGTGTTTTACCGACTAGACGACGTTAGATAAATGAGGAGCATGAACCAATCACCTAGTTACTTGTTCGTCAGGAATAACTCAGTTGTCTTGCAGATCGCGCTCAACTGCGCAACGGCTAGAGGTGAACCGTCGAAAAGATAGGTTAACTGCGGGGTGGACGATCGAGCAGTAGAACAGCGAATAGAGAAAGCATGGACACTGACGACCAGTCGGTGATAAGACCGAGGAATATGAAAGGTGCTCGTGTGTGTAGCGAATTCTATACATATACCTTCTTCTCTATTCTCTTCCTGTCGCATTATTTTCGTTTTGTCGCCATGGTTCTAATGGCACAAGACCTATATACAGCCGCTAATCAAGCATAATTGGCCCTGAAATGCAAGCTCACCACAAGCCAAAAAAGAAACCACGAGAACTGGTAGCCGAAAAGAGGTGCTGAAATAAAATCAGCTGCTGCCTCAGGCAACTTCCGAAAGTTGTTCCACCTAATTCGTTTCACTGATATCGAAAATGCGGTGCCAGCGAGATAATCAGCGAAGACGACGAAAGCCTATCCGCAGTCTTCACTGGGGCCTAGAAAAATGTGCTGAACACTTCAACCAGCCAATCGTTATAACCCCTGCAGAACGTGGTGTTTACCAATTGGTGTCTCTAGATCGGCCAAAGAATAGTGAGACTCGCACCGCACTTAAATGCCTCAAACAAAACAAAGTTTGTCATCAGCTTTAACCAAAGATGCAGTATACAATATAGTAAAGGAACTGACGCACGCATAATTTACAGTGAGATGAGAAAACGTTCCTCCGGATTGGACGCAACCGATGGTAACCCAATCTAAACGACGAGACAAGTCTCAGTGACCGCTACCTGATTCCCACAGTTACATTTTTCAATAAAAAATGGATATTCAAGGGAAAACATGGAATGGACCTACAAATATGAGAAAAAATCAGATGCTGCTGCAGCCAACACACGAAACACAGTCTAGCTGTACAAACGCACTCTCTCAACCATCCTGATTCGATAGAGAATGACGACACGATCGTCACTGTTCACGGTTTACCGCCATTTCCTTCAATATGTGCAGCCATTCAGCTGACGGGTCTTTCGGATCCCCCAACCACGAAGACTTGAAACACCTACTTTACCTAAGTCCGTTGTGCAACTTTCTCATCTCGCGTTGCCACCTCATCTGCTGATCTCCCCATGGCCTACTGCACTTCGTGGGAGGATCGCGAAATAGGGCACGATATGGTAGACTAATGTTCGTCATACGCAACAAGTGATCCAACCAGCGTAGTCTACTAAGTTTTATACGCTGAGATAAGGTATTCTCAGAAATGGCGCCCAGTACTAGCTTCCTCACCTTAACACTACTCACCCGGTCATTCCATCCGATCCTGACGATAATACGTAGACATCGATGGTCGGAAACCTCCTAGCGACGAACATTTCCCACACGCATACTCCATGTTTCGCAACCGTACAACAAAACTGAGCGCATTGAGGCATAGTACACCCAACCTCCCAATTTCAGCGTATTATGAGGCTGAAGCCACAAGTGCTTCAGTCCAGCGTAGGCTGCTCGAGCCTTGGATATTCGCGTGTTCACCTCTACTACTGAGCTACCATCGTTCGACACACAGCTACCAAGGTAAGTGAAACGGTCCAAAATAGTTAGTTCCTCTCCATGCAGTATCAAGTTCGGCAGTAATTTCGTCCAGTCCTGTAACACCATTTTACACTTTGAAGGTGCAAAGCATATGCCGAACCCAGTTACAGATCTAGTGAGTGCACGTTGTGCATGGTCTGCAGATTCGAACAATCACACGACATCATCGAAACAATCTAGGTCACAGGTTCTCTTCATTTCCCAGTTCGATTCCTACATCCCGCAGATCGCTCAAAGCATTCTCCATTACTCCGTCCATGACGAAACTGAACAAGAATGGAGAGGTAAGACACTAAAGTCATAGAGGAAGCAGCGAAAAAAGGGTTTGTTATTTGCACAGGAATATGGGTTGCAAGGGATTAAGAGAACTGCCTGCCGGTTTCACCTACGGACTTGATTTAGAACCGTAATCAGGCGAGACTGTATTTGCGTTCGTTGTAATCACCCGGATTTACCTGACGGGGTGATGACACGCGATAGTGTAACCTGACATCGCTAGCAGCAGCACTTGTGCTATTGGTTTGGTGTTTTTGCTTCAAGTTTATTATACTACTACGTTTGTCAATCACCATCACAGTGGCTCGCATATTACGGCGATCAGTTCCCCTCGTTCTATGGTAACCAACGACTTGCTGAAAACAGAGTGAAAAGTGGTCCTCATGTGACAGACCTAAGAAAAATAACCTTCCATTGTGTTCAACATTCATGATGATTGGTCAACTCTTTAGTTGAAACCCAGATATGTCCCAACTAAATTGATTTGTACTCATTGTTTCGATGGTAAATCAAACGGACTTTGACCCCTTCAGATTTTAGACGCCTCTGTCGTCACCCGGCTCATGACCACGACAGATTCACTGGGGCCTAATATGATTCTTCAATTTATTTCGCAAGGCCACGGTTACCGGTTGACTCTTCGCAATGGATATAGTGTTTGCACTGATATATATATATATATATATATATATATATATATATATATATATCATTTTCGGTTAACTGTTTTTTTACATCTAAACTATTGGAACTTTGTCTGGTTCTCTGTCACTCGAAGCCTCAGAATCGCGATCGATGGCCCTCCTTGTTGATGCAGGAGCGCCAGAATGTGGTATATCTCAGCCATAACACTCACACTTAAATAGATAATTAAAAAACTGTGACGTCAAATTGAGTAAAACTGATTACTTACATCATTTTCCGAAGTGCCACAAAGCCAACAAGTCTTGCACTCGATACACTGCCAACGATACGTTTTCACCGAAGTTATCATGTTGGTAGTGAACTGGAGGCAAAAGAAGTGCGCACAGCGACCGCAGTCGGAACATCGAAGCATCCCTTCCGGTCGTCCGGTTTTCTTGTTTAGTCGTTCATCACCCAAACAAAAATCGCACGTGTATTCGCTATCAAAAGCCGCGGATGAACGCCAACTGGGGTCTCCGGGTTCAACAACTGTGGGGGGGATACGGAGAAGAGATAAGTTTATGTTGTGACAAGGTGGACAGAATTCATCGAAATTCATTGGGCACAAACGAGTTACGTTTCAAAGATTTATGAAAGCAAATAGAGCATTCACGTATTAGGGTTCCAAAGCTTCATAGAAAAATGTGGTTGGAATTCCATATTTCAGAATTATTTAAGGACGAAAATGAATACATCAGGTCCCTGGAAAAAAAAACAAAGATAAATTTTTATCGACCAAAATTACAGAACTCTATATATTTAGGTCTTTAGTTGAGTGAAAGTACTAATGCTTCTCTATGTACGGTAGAGTACGGCGTAATGAGGCTCAACGAGTCAACAAGTGCTCGAGATTCAAGAGTGAATGAAAATAAAATATCCACAAGGAAACTGAAGATAGTCATGGGAAATCCCATGGGAAATGACGTACGGGTACTACTAATAGGGAATCTAGCCGCTAGATAAGAGCATGATTAAGGTTCTCAACCACAGCTTTTGGTTCCAACAAGATCCTGTTCATAAGGCAGCGGAGTGGCTGAGTCAAAGCCTAGCTACTGGGATCAATTATTTTTCACTCATTTTTTCGATTGAGTCGTCGGGCCAAATCAACTCCCGACTCGGAGGACCAGGAGACTGCTTCGCCAGACCTCTCTACCCACTGACCTTCCATACACGACTGAATCTTTGATTTGAGATAAGCCACCCTGCTTACCTCATTGAGGCGCGTAAGCCGTCGCAATGTGATGATTGTGACAACCGCAGGACGGAGTGCGCAGAGTATCCAACCACAGATAACCGAAGCTAGTTGGGAAAAGATGCAATAACTAAAATCACGCTGCTTTGATGGAATATGTAGAAACAAAACGAACGCAAAGAATTTTTTGCGCGAAGTACAGGCGACTGGACCAGAAAATTTTAATGACGAGAAGCAATGGTGGCCAAAGAATAGGAGTAATGCCTACCAAAACGTAGTCTTAGGTGAAAGAATAACAACAGGTGCCACCGAGTCGGGAAATCTGCCTCATTCCAAGGACGCTAAAAGATTCTTAAGAGAGAATGAACGAGGTGCACAAGATGAAATAGCTTATTAGGACTAAGAGAGGGAAGCAAATGTAACAAACACTACAGGCGTGTTACAATTCAAAGAAATATACTAGAAGTATTCATTTCTGAGTTTTCGACGGGAACACATAATTGCACCGCTCCTTGTGAAGTACTATCGGAGAGAAGTGAATGCGAGAAATTCAAGATCAACGATAGTCATCGCCTCATTCCACTAAACCGAGTAGATCAAGGATTAATGTTACAGTTGAAAGAACCTTACAAATTCTCAAGCACATGCAAATGATGTTCAGCGTGCTCGAGTCAGCAAGCGTTCTCATCACTAAACATGATTCAGCACGAACACACAGACAATCCTTCGCGTCACAGACAAGTACCAAGAAAGTTAGCCGCTTTGTTAATTAGCAGTTAAATAAACAGCATATAGTCAATCCGTATTTCCCCCAGCTCATCAAAATATCGTAAAAAATGATAAAAGCAGTTTGAAAAAAAAAGACGGACAAACAAATGTTCACGGAATCGAATTGGGACCGGACACTGGACTAGCACGATTTGGAAGGGCACAGCAGAAGGGGGGAGAAAGTTTTGGATTGGACAGTGAAGCAGGCAAGCCTAAACTGAAGTAGTAGGCACGTATTGCATTGTTGTGATTCTAAATGTGACTATGATCATTCACACGACAATTCCCGTTACTCAAGAGAATGGTGGTTCATACTTTTTTCAAGGACTGTAACAAACAGAATGAAGATGCTTGTGTGCGGCATACGTGAAAATCGCGCAATTTGGAACTCCAGTTTGCAGGTCACAATCCGAAAAAGATTTAGTGGACACTTTTAAATTAAAATGCCAATTAAGCAAAGGTGAGATAGCAACTAAAGGACTTAACATAGAATTTGGGAAAGCCGGAAAGTGAACAAATATCTACACAACTTAAGAAAAGATATCCCAACAAACACTGTTAGAAAACAGCTGTCAAATTCACTCGAGTGAAACACGCTAGACGAGCGCGTGAACCTTCGTGGCATGCTTTTATTTGCGTTTCAAATATGATACACTATTATCAATAAACTGTTTAATTATAGGCAAGAAGACTCTATAACACTAGGTGTTCGAGGGCGTGGCCACGGGTACTTTGGTAATAAGAGCATCTAATTCGATAAACAAAAGGTCGCGATCAGATTTCAGCTCGCGGTGTCGACTTTTGAATGTGAAAAAGTAGATGGACCGTCCACTTTATGTAACACCGGGATCCTCGTGTTATTTGAGAACAATTCAACAACCTATGACGTTTGTTTTATCACCCGTTTCTAACATCAAACGGTAGGAAGTTCGTTCAGTGAGATTAAGAATGATCTGCCATATCTCGACCCGATGCTTAATGTACTGGATGGAACCTGAGATGGAACATATTTCCGAACAGTAAACAGCCTTACTAAACCGGAGGGAATGCTTCAAGTCGTTCTTTACAATGCACGCTGTATGAGTGCTGTTTAAGGGGTACATTCCATAACCTTGAAGGTCCATAGGAGTGAGGGGACCAGAGAGTGACTCTGAAACTGGCACAGGACTACACAAGGTGTTAATGCATTAGGCGTGTCAAAGAGCCGAGTGCCTATCATCAAAGTGTCCATCCGATCTGAGACTCGAACTTCTGCTTCTCGATACAAAAAATATGTTCATTCCGGGATTGCTGAGTACCAACATCCGTACTCTGTTTACGGAAATGTCGGATCTGACCCTCGCACTTCAATCACCGATTCATGTTCACACTTGTCATTTTCATACAAGAATCCTGACTGAACCCTGGACATTGCTGAGTTACTCGTGTCGACAGACCGCTTCAGACTCTACTAGCGGGACAGAATTTCGAGCAACAACAAGGCTGGAGGTGGTGTGTCAACATGAATAGACTCCCTCTGGTCTGGCAAGTCTGAATTTGTTTATACATACTCGCTAAATGGAATTGACTGTCTCGTAACGCGGTGTCATTCCGCCTTATCTGTGCGATCATAACGAACTTATACATTGAACTTTTTAGTTCACATCTTCCAAATCTTTTCTAGCATTCATTATTCCACTTCTTGACGATAGTCTATATATCACTGCAGGCAATTTAAATCATGCATCAACCCTATTGCTAACTGTGTTTGATTTGACTAGCCTCGGCGCTCTTCCCACCAGAGGCACCTCCATTTTAAATAGAGCTATTATCAATCCATTTCTTTTCCCTGAAAATACGTGCTTCCATCTCAAGTAGTAATCATTGTCTGCGTCTGTTAAGGCCCAAGATATACTCTCGGTCAGCCTTCCATTCACTCAAGCAAACAATTCAAATCCATATTCGTATCAGTAACTTTTACCATAAGAGCCTCATTTTTCTTCAGAAATCCCTTTCACTCGCAACTGCCTGTTTCTCCTTTGAACCCAAGCTCAATGACAATGTCAGACTTTTCACAGAGAAAGCCAACAAGATTTTTTATATAAGCCATCCCTTAGAAACACTATTCGTCTCAAAGGAGAGGCAAGGAGCACCTCCACAAATCCCGCAATTGCTCAAATGTGCGAAACATTTCCACCCTAATAGAAGCTGAAAACAAACGCATTGACATGACATTGACCAGCCAACTCCTGAGTGGAAACAACAACCGATTCCTATGGCAAGGCATTCGATTGTTGTGTAGGAAGTAAGAGAGGCATGTGAAATGTTCTGCAAATGTCGATAACATTAGTCAAGCTTTCAACCATCCTTCCACTTATATCCTAGTCATATTCGGACAAGGTGATGATATGACACTTACAGGTCTTTCTAGGGAACAGACATTCCACCTTCTGCACACCACTAAAATAACCACATGGGTTGGTTCTGATAATCTGTTCTCAGTTCTTTTAAGGCATGGTGATTTGGCCCTGACGGATGCATTCACCTCTCTGGTTAACACATCATTGAGTTAGCTTTTAATCTTTGAGTGCTGGAGACCCGCCATTAGTAACCACATCCCAAAATCCACAGGTCTACTCTTTTAGCCAAACGCGTTCGCCCCAATGCATGAACATTTTCTGATCTTAAACTGACAGAGCGTGCTGTGTTTAAGCGCCTGCCTTCTTCAATTAATCCTCCTGGCGACCCTTTTCAGTCTGCTTAATTCTGACGTGTCCACTTTGGACGCTGCCGCCTCCCTTATTCATCATATGTATAAGTCCTCAGACATACCGATGAAATCCGTGTGCTATTCCTTCTTGGACTATTCATCGGCATTCGATTCCGTCCTACGGTCTCTTCTACTTCACAAACTGAAAACATTTGGTTGTCCCAGGCCTTTACTAGCATGGCTGTCTGATTAATTCACTAACCGAACCTAGTGCACACAAATGGACGTTAAAACTTCAAAACTGCTGGTTAACAGCTCAGGCATGTTTCAGGATGCGGTCCTTTCAAAGAATCTGTTCTCTACTTACATCAGTGACTTACCAGCTAGCTCTCCTGACATTGGTTTCAGAATGCTAATATTGTCCTCTTTCAATCTACCCCGGGCGACGATGAATTTCAAAGTTTTCCAACAACTTATCTTCTGTCTACTATTTCTTTGCACGAGTTGGTTTAAATTTCAACACATCTAAATGTTTTGAATGTCTGTTCTCTCCCTCAGTCGGCCTACCCATCCGAAATGTCTTCCATCAAATCGAAAACTCCTACCAGGGTTGATTCTGTGAAATATCTAGGACTAACTGTTGATAAAAATCTGAAGTGGACTTCTCACATTTTCACCTGTGTAAAGAATCTCAGATAGTCGCCATTTCAAATCAGAAAATTTCGACACTACAAGGTGAAACAAATCACCATCTCCCGATTTGTATACCGATGTTTTTCCAATCCTTCTTTACTCTTCTCCCGTTAAAAAAGGACTTTAAATTTTTTCTCCGGGGCTATCAATTATTAGCCGTGTATTCTTCGTACCACTAACTGAGTTTTCCTTCAACTTATGTGCTCAGCACTTATTAGCATGAGAAAAATTTGCTCACAAATTTTTTTCAGATTCTACGCATCCTCTGCATAACAATCTTTCAGGTTCTCATATTTTAACACGACCCGCTTTTCGTTCCATAAATTCTAGAATCAATATCTATAGGAACTCCGCTGTCCCATATTTATCACGCATCTTGACAAACTGTGACCGTGTTTTAGCCGAATCCTTAACCAGCCTTTCATCATGTGTTCATATCGTTACTAGATGAGTTCTTTTCGTTTTTACAAAGTGAAGAGTGTGACAGTTTATTTTCTGCCAGGCTTTTTGATTGAAATGAGACATCTTTTGCACGCAAAAGTTTATACACTACAATACTTATATTTAATGTTGACGTTCAAGCGGCTCAGGAGATTAGCCTAGGTTAGGGCAGAACACTCAGAGTGAGTCCCTAAATTCTCTGTTCGGGTCTACACTTTAAAGTTTGTGGATTGCAAACCAAATTTCTGGTACTTTAGGACCTGTTCTTTATCAAAATTCGAAGAATCGAATGAGATCATCAAACTGCTATGACCGACGAAAACATTATTTACTGAGATTTGTTAATAAGTGGCCAAATTAAATGTTGTCCAGTTTTCCCAATAAATCGTAAGATTAGCCTTACAATGCTAGACCAACAGAGGCCACATCAAAGAAGCTGGTAAGGTCTGAGGTCCCTCAAAAATGATAGTAGCTTTATCCCAACCAGATCCTTTAGGAAGCCTAGGAACCTTTAATGCATGGGCGGCCTTTGACTTGATAAGCAGAACAGAAATGATTATCTATAAAACTGAAGTTATTCTGAGGGGACCGAAAAAGGAGGAGCGTCAATCAATTTCAATGCAGAAGATAGCCTTTCTATACTATTACGCAAACTGTAGCTTGATCACCGAGTCGTTTCCTCCAATACCGCACCGTGAGCGTAAAAAGAATGCGGCGGAAAAACCGACACGTTACTATGGCGAAATTTGATGCTCATAAGACAGCCGGTCCTCCAAAAACAGTCACATCACGTGACAAGATCAATACTGTGGAAGGTATATGATGACGTTCAGAATTTAAACATTCGAGCTGAACGTAAAACCTTCGGTAATGGGCACGAATACAGATATGTCCGACTGTTTAGATCAGATAATGACAGCAACCAAAGCACGGGGGCAAACCCATCGTTGTTCAACGCAGTATTGTCATTATAATTTAGTGATGTTTTGGAGACGCGCGTGGTCGGAGCTCGTCGACCTTCTCAAGCATAAAGCGGGATATTTCGATCCTCAGCATCTTACATGCGTCACCGGAAAGCCGCGTGGCGCAGCGACGACACACACCGCAGATTCGTATCCTGGTTCGCGCAATTTTTGACACGATTACCTGCTCCAAACTGTCTTCACCCTGCGATCAAGGTCCGAGGGTAACCCCCCGAAAATGACATACATTAACGATACCCACGATTTTGAATAAAGCTTGTAGTCCGCTGGTTAATGTAGACGCTTCCTATTTTGTACCACATTTTTTCACACCTGTCAAACGGAAGGTTGTGAACCAAAGAAAACATGATAAAGCCGGATGTGGAGAAGCAGGTGAATACATGGTAAATAGAGAAAAAAAGCAGTCTTTTATGCACATCTTGCTTCTGTCAAGTTAGGGAGAGAATACAAAGAAACGAAAGGCTTCGAAGGTGACAGTGCACGAAACAGACGATAAGCGGGGAGAAAATGTGAACAATTCATCAACAAAAGCGAATCAAACCAATCTGTATTTCGACGCTAAGCGCGAAACTGACAGATTAGCCAATTTAAATATGGTAGCCTTTGGATTTAAAAACGGAGCTGGTCGCTAAAGAAATCTAAAGCACAGGTTCCCTAAATAACAGGGGGACGGATAACCATCAGCATCACCGGTCAGCACTAAACAGAAAGGCAAGCCTCATTGACCGCTGCCTTTTCCCCGCAGTTAAAAGGTGCTATCAAAAGAGTGCATATCCAAGGGGAACAGGGAATGGACCTACACAGGTGCGAAAAGATAAAATGTCGATGCAGCAAACACTCGAATCACAGCCTAACTGTACAAACGCACTCTCTCAACCATCCTGATTCGATAGAGAATGACGACACGATCGTCACTGTTCACGGTTTACCGCCATTTCCTTCAATATGTGCAGCCATTCAGCTGACGGGTCTTTCGGATCCCCCAACCACGAAGACTTGAAACACCTACTTTACCTAAGTCCGTTGTGCAACTTTCTCATCCCGCGTTGCCACCTCATCTGCTGATCTCCCCATGGCTTACTGCACTTCGTGGGAGGATCGCGAAATAGGGCACGATATGGTAGACTAATGTTCGTCATACGCAACAAGTGATCCAACCAGCGTAGTCTACTAAGTTTTATACGCTGAGATAAGGTATTCTCAGAAATGGCGCCCAGTACTAGCTTCCTCACCTTAACACTACTCACCCGGTCATTCCATCCGATCCTGACGATAATACGTAGACATCGATGGTCGGAAACCTCCTAGCGACGAACATTTCCCACACGCATACTCCATGTTTCGCAACCGTACAACAAAACTGAGCGCACTGCGGCATAGTACACCCAACCTCCCAATTTCAGCGTATTGTGAGGCTGAAGCCACAAGTGCTTCAGTCCAGCGTAGGCTGCTCGAGCCTTCGATATGTGTGTATATCTCTACTACTGAGCTACCATCGTTCGACACACAGCTACCAACGTAGGTGAAACACGCGAAAAGTAACAAAATTTCAAACGATGAAATGACAAAATCAAAGTTTGTTATCTTGCCGCCTATTGGCTTTCAATTTTGCATCCGTTTTCTGTGTAATTTCAGTTAAATGTTTATTGCGTTTGCCTCATACTTATTTTTATGCACAACCTGACGCTCTTTTTATGATACGCTTGAAGCATAAGCGTAGTGGAAGAGACATGTCACATAGCTACCAGGGCCCACTACAGGGAGGGGGCGAGTATCATAAACCTAAAACTTAGTGTTACGAAACCACAAGAGGTTTCACTAGACCAGGCGCGGTAACTAGGTTTTAGGATGAACCGGATTGCTCCTATCGGTAATTCCCTCACGTTATTTTTTTGCCTGAACCACCGGTAGAAAAGCATCAGGTTACCCAAACGGCTTATTTGCAATCAACCATGTTACTTATGCGCTGAGCGTATTACTTTCGACCATAACCCAGCCGTCGTCATTGTCAACCCTTTCAATAACTTTTTCTATGGATGTTCTGTGACCTGCCTCCAAAAACCTACGTTGTCAGCAGAAAATAGTCAAAGAAATACCAAGTTTAGGATTTCACAGTCAACAGAACACAGCTCCTATCTGTAATTTAAGTGTAGTGAAGCGACCTCTCGGAGAAATTCAAGTTTGGTTTTTGAAGCTGTCAGCTTCTGAGTAGATATGAATTATTGTCCCCATCCCTAAAAAGTGTTCATGTAATGACCAGCGACAGTGATCACAGCTGAATGATATACATGTCTCTCAGGATCTTCTAGCCTCATCGGTAAGTCGCATGAGTTTCCAACTTCATCTTCCTCCCGCAATGGGTGTCCGATTTCTGTCACAACAAGACTGAACCTTTACGTGATACGTGCCGCAGCGATCCAACGAGCTATACAGGATGACTTATCTCAAGCCGAACATCCAGTCATGCCTGGAAGGTCAATGGGTAGAGGCCTGACGAAGTAGTCTCCTGGTACTCCCGGTCGACGGTTGAACTGAGTTAACAGCTCAGTCGGGAAAATCAGTGGAAGAATAATTGATCCAAGTAGATGGGCGCCCACTCAGCTGTACCCCGATGCCTTGCGGTCAGGTTCTTGTCGGAACCAAAGGCTTTGGTTGAGAACCCTAATCGTTCTTCTGCTAAGCGGCTCGACTCCCTAGCTGTACCCGTCCACCAATCCTCATGAGTAACACGCCTACAAATAATTCCATACTGCATCGGTCGTCGCGCAGGATAATCAGGACCGCGTTACCCACTGCATCAAGCTGGGCGGGTAGTGATAAGTATGCTACTGCTAAGAATTCCTTATCTTTTATTAAACCTGTATTAGCCGTCTCCAATCCAATTTCTGACTGCTCAGCTTACCCATAGCGGCTCCCATTGATAACATGCCCCGTACTCGCAACGGTTCGTTATCAAGTAGTGTAGTAGGTGGTTTCAAGTCTGTTAGCTCACATTCTCTCAAGTCTCGTCAGCTTTTGAACCTCGCCTCCTTCAACATGCGCAACTCAATGCAGGCTGGCCAACAGGCGTGTTTGGCTTTGACAGTGGACTGACTCACTTTCGATTGATGTCTGCTGCGTGAGCGAAATACGAATTCTGGATTCGAGTGAAGTAGAGTAATTGCACTAACTACGCCTACTGTCTCGTCAAGATATTTCCGCCATATCTCAGGAGACAAATCAACTCAAGCTGTGGCTCAACGTGGTATAGGAATAGTCTGAAGTGAGAAGGCCGAAAAGGCTCTTTTAGACTGGATCCCAGTTGACAGTCGCTTGTGCGCCGTGAGACTGCAGGGAGCATTGGGCGTCCTCGGAAAGGATAGTTTTTTGTGTAATGGGCAGTTATATTGTATAATCTCGCCCACGCTGACCAAGATTGCATCACTCTTCTGACCGCTGCTAAAAAAGACCGAGTTTTATTGGGATCTCGTCACTACCTTGTTCGGAACAAAAAGCAAACGCTCCTGACAATGTAAATGGTAACAGAGTCGCATTTAATGCAACCATATCTATCAAAACAGTGCAATCGAACGCCTGTCTTTAGGTGGGCCGGTGCGCATATGCCTGTCGCCCCGAACAGATAAAACGAATGAAGGAAACTAATTCTCCAATCTGGACGCGGACAAATACTCATCACTCCATGTCTAGCAACACACGAATGTTCGTGTTCAACCCCCCCAGTGTGAAAACTCAGTCAGCACCAGCGCACGACATGAGCACCCCTCTTATACTCGACATGGTAGTCTGAGACTTAGCATAAACGAATCACTCCATCCAACGTAGACTACACCACCCCGAGACCCCGCTATACTGTACCAGAACGGATAGAATCACATCACTGACCTACAGACGTACAGTACGACAATTCGAACACACCACACAGCGTCTAAACACGTTCCTTAGATTGAGAATATTAGCTGCCCAGCTCAACTAGCCCAACCCCGACACCGCAAGCGCCCACAAAAACCCAATGTCGTACCGAAACGTCTCATACGTTTATCCATCGGCCACTACCTACTGCCTTGCCAACAACTCATCAGGAGAAAACTACCCAAGAGAATAAGCCAACCTTAACGAGAGATCAGACAGTGCAAGACACAGAGCAGTGGGATCACCAAATCAAACGACTGCTAATGCATTTGACCACGGCACAGACTTTCGCACCCCAGACTGAGTCCCCCTACACGGCTTCAAACCTCATCAAGACACTAATCTCAACAAGGTCACCGGTACATAATGGAACAAGCGACAGCAATAAAGTCGAAGAGGATGAAACAAATGCATGAACCATCTAAAGCAGTCCCACAGTCAATGACGATTAACTTAGGAATGACCGGCGAAAAACGGTGGGTTTACGGTAGCCGAAGGAATGGAATAGAAGGCCGCTCAGTGTAACAGTTAGAAGACTGTTTAAGCCTATACGTGACACCAGTGGGCAGCAAACTTCGGTTAGTGAGATCGTTTTGTGGATGGAATGAAGAGCTCATCCATGGTAACAAACAAAGGCCTGGATCCGTTGGGCATGAGCAACTTTCAAAGGATCGGTTAACGCTGATCACACGCTTAAAACCGGATTTAGGCGCGACATCTGGAAGCTGCGAACTCTGGAGGTAGGATGTCTGTCGCCCTCTCCAACGCGAAATTTGACAAGGGAGGAAACATATCGATTCTGTAGAAGGGGAAAAGCGCCGGTCGCGACGAAAATCTCCAGTTTCTTTTCAAATTGGTGGACGAAGCTCCTGAATGAGATCACTTACCTCCTGCTCTCCTGACATTTAATGCGACGAGGAATGTAATGTCCGTTATCGTGGGTGTGAGTCATTGAATTGTTCCGCATCTTCAGAAGGGCACCGTTGGAGTGACTGATAGGCAATAATCGGGGCATCTGGTTTAATTTCCGATAGTTACTAAGGTTGAGCGTCGATTAACTGCTGATACCCAGTTCGCTGAAAGTAATTATCCGCGAGCAACAGGCCGGATTTCGTCCAGGTCGAGGGTGCAATCGACCAATATTCACTCTTTGCCCAGTTTACTCGAAACGCACCAGCACAACACATCACCCACCTTGCCCACGATCGAGCTCTTTCTGGACTGAAAAGCGCCAAATCGACTCATGGATACGACCAGCACACTTCAGTGCCTCTCACTGGAAGGAAATCCAACGATAGTTTTGTGAACCTGTTCGAGCAATTGTACTTAGCAGTATCTACTGGTCGCGTGAAAGAGTAGATCCGGATAAACATATCAAGTTTCATTCAAACGAACTAGTGGCGTTTGACAGAGGTGCCCCCTCCATTCTGTTCAACCTCGTCCATGGAACAAGTGATGTAGATGCGTGTGGAGGTCTCCGGGATAGTAGATCGAACTGGGAAAATGAACGGGAAGCTATGTATTAGATACGCAGATGACGCCTGTGTGCCTTTCGTATCAGCGGACCCATGCACTAACGCACATCGAATAAGACTTTCCCGAGTCTCGTAGCTCGGTTGTCCTCATCGGTCGCGTTAATATCGGAAGCAAATGCTCATTGACCGCTGCCTTTTCTCCGGAGTTAAAAGTTTCCATAAAAAGTCTATATCCAAGGGGATAATTACTTGTTTGCTTTTCACATTGCAAGTGCAAAGTGCTGTTGCAGGACTGGACGGCGGCAGTTTCGCGCAACTCGTGCTGACGGAGAGAACAACGACTTGGCGGATAGTAGCTCGGGAGTGACAGGTAAATACGTGTATATCGCAAAGCTTCGGGCACTTACGCGACTGATAGTACTGGGTGTCGGTTCTGATATTCACTGAGTTTGGAAAGGTCGTGTGAATAAGTGCCGCAGTGCGCGCAAGTTTGTTGTACGGTTCGGTTGCGAAACATGAGTATGAAGTGTGGGAAATTTCGTCGCTAGGAGGTTCCGACCATTGACGAGTCTACTATTATCGTCCAGGATCCGGATGGAATGACCGGTGAGATAGATGTTAAGGTGAGGAAGCTAGTTACTGGGGGCCACTTCTGAGAATACCTTATCTCAAGCTTATAAAACTAGTAAAGACTACGCCTGGTTGGATCACTGGTTGCGCTATGACGAACATAGTTCCTAACCTATCGTGCCCTATTTCGCGATCCTCCACGAAGTGCAGTACAGCCATTGGGAGATAGCAAAGATGAGGTGGCAACGCGAGATGAGAAAGTTGCACAACCGACTTAGGTAAAGTAGGTGTTTCAAGTCTTCGTGGTTGGGGGATCCGAAAGACCCGTCAGCTGAATGGCTGCACACATTGAAGGAAATGGCGGTAGACCGTGAACAGTGACGATCGTGTCGTCATTCTCTATCGAATCAGGATGGTTGAGAGAGCGCGTTTGTACAGTTAGGCTGTGATTCGAGTGTTTGCTGCTTCGACATTTTATCTTTTCGCACCTGTGTAGGTCCATTCCCTGAGTGGAAACCGGTAATTTGCAAGTATTTCTCGACTGCCTAAACATCAAGGTACCTTTGTTCCGAATGCGCTTTGTATGTTCCAAGTATGACATTTTGTTGCAGAACTGGAATGAGTCAAATCTGAACCTTTTTCTTGCAGGACAGTTGGGTTAAGTAAACAAGTCTTGTCATATAATCAGCTGTATTTCACCAGAATGAAGTGCCTTCGCGCATACCGGAGTGCCAATTGATGTTTATCGTCTTAAGGCATTTGCGGCGTCAACGAGATCCGATCGTTGGTCAAGGAATTTAAATAGAAGAAGCGAGATCCATCCTGCAATACGGTCGTTGAGGACAGAAGTTATGTGATTACCGTGGCTTTTCAACAACGGTATCTGCGTAGTCTCAACCACAGATTCTTAGTCACTGAAGTAACAAAGGATGTTTTAGGTCCCCCTCATGTAGGCGACGGATTGGCAAATGGTGAGGAATTCTGTGACCTGGATTACCCAAACGAATTCGCGTACTTTCTCGAACCTGCGGAACATGCGCAACATGGATTGGACAAACTGGCGGGAACAGTAGCTCCATTCGGCATTTGCTTCGCACCTTTAAAGCTCAAAATGTTGCCACTAGAATGGACGAAAGCAGCACCGACCTTACAATACACACAAAAGAACTAATTATTGTTGATCATTTCATTTACCTCGCTAGCTTCTTGACTCAGGATGCTAGCATGATATTAGAAACGGACAAGCACATATTCAAAGCTCGAGGGGCGTACGTTAGACTGAAACAATTGTGGCGTCAGCTTGATATTCCACCGAGGTCGAAAGATCGTGCATACCGCGTCGCAGTGAGTTCAGTTCTGTCGCATGATTCCAAGACAGAGTTTGCGTGCAGATGTTAGTCGTTTGAAGTTTTTCATCATCGATGTTTGCGAGATTGGATGGAGTGATCGCGTGAGCCATGTACAGGTTGGAATCTGGACGTGGATAGCGGATTCGAGAATATCCTGCCTTAGTGCATTCTGCTTAGTAAAATTCGTTGGTCGAATCACGCGTTGCTTATGGTGAACGCATTTACCATTCCGTGGCTTATTACTCCCTCAATTTTATCCACTTTCTGCAGGATTATATTTTCATGCTGTTGCGCTGGTACCATGCGTGTTTTAAAGCCCAAACAACAGTCGCTTGTGTGCCATGAGACTGCAGGAATCAGTCGGCGTCCGAAAGGAGGGCAGTGGTAAGCGTAGTTTATTTGTTATCTCGGCATACGCTCCAACAGACTGTAGCACTGAAATGAAGAAAGACGAATTTTACGATAATCTCGTCACTCTTGTTCGAAAGAGCAAACGCTCTGACATTGTAGTGGTAGCAGGTGACTTTAACGTACAAGTTGGAAAACTGAGTGCATCGGAGTCCTGTTTAGGCGGACGATGCGCTTTGCCTGCACAGCGAACAGACAACGGAGAAAGACTTCTCCAATTATGTGCAGATAAGCTAGTACGAGTTTTCGGCACAGTTCGCGTCGCACTGCGACATGGCGCTCTAGCTCGACAGGTACACTGAGTCAGATTGACCATATCGCAGTTAGCTACCGTTGGCGCGGTTCTGTCCAGAACTGTAGATCATACTGGACCACGTACGTCGAATCGGGCCATGCGTTAGTTTTAATGCGATTTTTGCTGCAGCTGAATGGCCATCGACGCAGGCCACAAATCCGATTGGCTGTCGAACGTTTGTCTGATTCGGCTGTTCGCAACAGCTACGAACAGAAACTGTCCGAGGAACTAAGAACTGCGACCAGTAGCAATGTAGACGATCAGTGGGATCAAATTAAGCAGGCGATGCATTTGGCAGCGAATTTCGCCTGCGGTCCCAGATCTAGTGTTCATCAAAAACACTGGATCTCTCAAGCGTCGCTAATTCTAATGGAGCAAAAACGCGAGCTGCCTAACTGCAAGGAAATGAATAAGATGCGTCGGCAGTTGCAGCGTCAGTTGACCATAAGCCTTAGGAATGACCGCGAAAGCTGGTGGGTTAAGGTAGCCGAAGAGATGGAAGTGGCGTCCACTTCAGGTAACAGTCAAAGACTGTTTACGGTTATACGCGACAGCGGTGGGCGACACCGGCGAACTTCGGTTAGTGAAATCGTGTGCGATAGGAATGGAGAGCTCATCCATGGTAGACAGGAAAGACTGGACCGTTGGGCAAAACATTTCAAGGATCAGTTTAGCTGGCCACACGTTATTGTGTTTAGTTCGACGTCTGGATCTGTGAATCCTTGGGAGGTGTCACTTGATCCCCCAACGGAAGTGAAAGTGGAATCGAATATTCGACTTCTGAAGAGGGGAAAAGCTGCCGGTCGCGACGAACTTCCCCCAGTTCTTTTCAAATTGGGTGGAGAAGTGCTGATCAAATCATTTACCTCCTTGCTTCGTGATATTTGGAACGAGGAGCGTATCCCGCTATCGTGGGGTGAGTCACTGATTACACCCGTCTTCAAGAACGGTACATGGAGTGACTGCAGCAATCATCGTGTAATTAGTTTAATTCCGATAGTTACTAAGGTGTTAGCTTCGATAATGCTTCGCCGTTTGACACCGATTCGCGAGAGTAATATCCGCGAACAACAGGCCGGATTTCGTCCAGGTCGAGGTTGCATCGACCAAATATTCACTCTTCGCCAGTTACTCGAAACGCACCACATACACACACACCACCGCCCCACGATCGTAGTCTTTCTGGACTTGAAAAGCGCATTCGACTCAGTGGATCGACCAGCACTGAAAGGTCGTGTGCACTGTGCTGCATTGCGTTCAGTTTAGTTCTGTTTTACGGTTGCGAGACGTGGATTATGCGTGTGGGCGATGTTCGTCGGTTGGAGGTTTTCGACAACCGATGTTTACGTAGCATGGCTAGGATTGGATGGAGTGACCGGGTGAGTAATATTGAGGTTAGGAATCTGGTATTGGGTGCCACTTCTGAGAATAGCTTGTTTCAGCGTATGAAACTTAGTAGACTACGCTGGTTGGGTCACGTGTTGCGTATGACGAACACTCGTCTACCTTACCGCGCCTTATTTTGTGTTCCTCCTAAGGAATGGAAGAAGCCATGTGGAGGCCAACAGATGACGTGGCAACGTGGGATGAGAAAATGTACAGCGAAGTTAGGTAAAGTAGGTGTCTCACGCCTTCGTGGTTGGTGTCCGAAAGACTCGTTGACTTGCTGGCTGGAGACACTGAAGGATATGGCAGTGAACCGTGAACAGTGGCGATCATGCTGTCATTTTCTATCGAATCAGAATGATTGAAAACGCGTGCATTTGTACAGTTGGACTGTGTTCCGTGTGNATATATATATATATATATATATATATATATATATATATATATATATATATATATATATGTATACGGCATTGGGTTTGCCGAGCTGAGCAATTTGAATTCGAACGTCTCACCACCAATCGAGGTGACTTCGTCAGCGCTTTGATGTTATGGCCAGAACAAGCAAATGGAACCATGCAAAGAATGGATACATGAAACGAGAATAATAAACTGCAAGGTTTCTCCTTGTTTTCACCACACATATTTTGTTTCTTTTGTTCGGTTTCTGGTGTTTTACGGCGCACGAGTCCTGTAAACAGGCCATACAACATTCACGCCACTGACTTCGGTCCTGGATCATATCTAGGCCTCTCCAACCAAGAACAGCTCTCACCTCCTTGGCTCCAACCGGGAAGGCACGGAGTACCAAGCAATGACAAAACTGATACGGTTGTCACTGGGGGTCACCCTATAGCATGGGGCTGAACAATAATGATGCCAATCTACCTAGCACTGCTGGAACGTGGTGAAAAATGTATAAGCACCGTTGATGTTAGACGTAACGTATCGGGACATAGAACCCAACTGATCGGACAAGGTTTGAATTCGAATAGGTGTTTTGGTTTTAATCGCCGTCTCGCAGCGCTGAATAAGTGAAGGAAAAAGCCCCGAGAGCTTGAGTTAAAAAACTGTAGAGTATAGGAAATATTTCGTCTTTATTACATGCATCACGCACAACTGTATTGGAGGGGACACACCTTCTAGCCAATGGGGCCCAACTACGGAGGGACGCACCGGCAACTATGACCCTGAAACTCAAGGTGGCGTAGGACCACTCAAGGTCTTAAGTGGCCGGGAACGCCACTGACTACAGCATTTGGCCATGACGCATAAAGTCCCCAGGCCTCATGTTGGGGGTCTCTTGGACCACGACCACATAATCTAACTGGATCTATTCCAGACAGCCCACTGATTACAATTTTCATACCCTTTTCTCAAATCATGGACTGAACATCTTAATCAATTATTCAACAGCGTACAAAGAGGAGGTCGTTTTCTGGGTAGGGAAAACAAGTCCCACAGTTTCCTTATACGTTCCGGCGTGAATCAAGTCCACGACCGAAAAGTGGTACACTCTTTTCGATTCCGGAGCCAAAGGAGCAAGTAACTGTAAAGCATTCATTTATCAATTTCAAATGATGCGTGGTTACTGGAAGAATAATGAAACTGATATCACTCACTTGAACTGCCGCGACTTGTGGCGGTGTGTCGTGATCGGGACGATGGATCATCAAGCGGGTCACTATGAGCAGAATAACCAATGAGACCTAATCCCGAAGTTTGGACCGTTTGGGAGGGACGAATGGTTGTGTTTGTAGCGTTGACCACATGACAACCGGTCCCGTTGGAGTGATTATGCGTGTGTGACTGTGTGTCTACAGCAGCAGAAGCCCGACTGCTAACTCCGCGGTTCACCTGAAAAGTCAAAAAAATAATTATTTTCGGAATACACGTCAGGGGCTAGTTGTGAAAATCAGAGGACAGACAAAGGTTCAAAGTACCAGACAGCATAACATAGAATTCATACAGAAGAAATTCGGTATAAACGTCTGTCAAGAGACAGAACTTGGAGCAAGATATAGAAGACTATGAAAATCGACGTGGTCGGAAGAAGACCCACCGAGCACACGAGTTGTTGCAAGCTTTCGTGAAAGCCGAGTTTGTTAAGAATGTTTCAAGCATTACACTCAAATTAAGTAGACAGTCGGGTGTCTGTTTCGAAAAGGCTTTACCTAATTCCATTTGAGACGAACAAGTCGGAAATAAACAGGAGTCGGAAGCGATGTGCTCTCAAGAAGTTTGAAGCAGACAAAGGGCATATGAAATTTGTTGGCTAAAAACGATGAACTTCAGTCTGTTATGAACCTGGACAAAACGTTGATCTACCAAATGAACACGATCGTGAAGGCTGATCTTCAACAGCCACGACAGAAATTTGCACATAATGCAGACATGACTAAGACTAAGTCGGAACCTTGTAGGAATGAAAGAGGCGCATATCGATCGAGGAGCCGGCAAACAGTAGCTCTGGCGAGTTTTGGATGATCTAAGAATTCGCACCGACGGCCAAACATAAGGTAGTATGTCATCACGCACCTCGCATTCATTTAACCTGTCTCGGCCGTATCCAGCTCAATCGCTTTGAAGGCTCTGTCGACCCTAAGTGAACTCAATGATAACACGCGAAATACTCGCAACGATTCGTTATCAAGTAGTGTAGTAGGTGGTTTCAAGTCTGTTAGCTCACATTCTCTCAAGTCTCGTCAGCTTTTGAACCTCGCCTCCTTCAACATGCGCAACTCAATGCAGGCTGGCCAACAGGCGTGTTTGGCTTTGACAGTGGACTGACTCACTTTCGATTGATGTCTGCTGCGTGAGCGAAATACGAATTCTGGATTCGAGTGAAGTAGAGTAATTGCACTAACTACGCCTACTGTCTCGTCAAGATATTTCCGCCATATCTCAGGAGACAAATCAACTCAAGCTGTGGCTCAATGTGGTATAGGAATAGTCTGAGAT
>LUCM01008053.1:136554-154890 GCA_008360955.1 Fasciolopsis buskii
ATCTCAGACTATTCCTATACCACATTGAGCCACAGCTTGAGCTGATTTGTCTCCTGAGATATGGCGGAAATATCTTGACGAGACAGTAGGCGTAGTTAGTGCAATTACTCTACTTCACTCGAATCCAGAATTCGTATTTCGCTCACGCAGCAGACATCAATCGAAAGTGAGTCAGTCCACTGTCAAAGCCAAACACGCCTGTTGGCCAGCCTGCATTGAGGTGCGCACGTTGAAGGAGCCGAGATTCAGAGGCTGACGAGGTTTGTGGTTTGAGGTAGCAGATTGAAAACGAGCGACTAATAATTTATCCTGGCAATCGTAAGCGGGGATAAATTTCAGTGACCAGGTTTCCATTTTAACGTCGGTTGTCAGTTTACCGTTGATATGGTTATGAAATCAAAAGGGCGTAGACAGCACGTGTTAGGAACTTGTACGTGACTACAAATTGTGTATTTGACTGAGCAGGCAGAGAATCGCCGCCTGAGTAGGTGATCGGTCTGTCCACTTGAGAGCAGATTAGGAAATCCTTCAAATCTCAAGCTACGAATAGATCAAAGTGTAATCTTTCACTTCCGATGTTGGTAGCCATAGGAAAACAACCTAAGATGCTGCGGTTATTAGTTAGCCCAAATAGTCTAACGGAATCCCAGATGATGGAAGCGAAACCTACTGCTGACAACAAAAGTTTTGAAGGTTGAAAATGTGCTTACGTTACGTTATTATGGTAGATATGTGGGCATCCGTTACGAGGTCAGTGCAGTGTGGAGGTGCTGAGTTACAGTAACATGCAGTAGACAACATTATATACCAAAATTGGTTTCGTGCAAAATAACACTA
This sequence comes from Fasciolopsis buskii, assembly GCA_008360955.1. Lineage (NCBI taxonomy): Eukaryota > Metazoa > Platyhelminthes > Trematoda > Plagiorchiida > Fasciolidae > Fasciolopsis > Fasciolopsis buskii. The sequence goes on from LUCM01008053.1 coordinate 137,392, forward strand.
GTTAATTTGTGATATCTCGATTCTCACCATGTTGGGCAATATAATCTATACGTGCATGAACACACACTCGAATACACATCGGCTTACTCAAAACATCAACAACGTCGAAAGTACGTTATGAGCATTAAGTGATTACCTGTGGATGCTGGGAATTATAGTGGTAGTTGAGGCCCGTTCTTGATTTGTATCGGACACCACATACATCACAAATAAAAACAGCTGTTGATACTGGCTTATCGTTCGAATCTTCATCATAGACATTATAATTTGGGTAGTTTTGGGAACGGCGACGGCCGGAGGAGCCAGTGGTTCCGAATGAACGATTTATTCTTGATATCTATAACGTGGGACAGCAAAGGCACCGGAAATTAGTACACAGAAGACTACAAGAAAAATTCAGATGCGGACTCGTTTATTGTACAAAAAAGTGGATAGCGGAACAAAGTGACGCCCTCGACCTGCAGTCCATTAAACTCGCTTACTTGAATGTGTCCTACTACTGAAGACTACCGAATGAGCAGGCAGAGTTGTCCGTAATGTATTCACCTGTTTAGAAAATGTCGTCCTCATTTGGGTGAGCGATAGATGCTAGTTTTCTGCCCTCTGGCTCATTGCCACGTCTGCTCCTGTGGTTGGTTCTATGCCGTCTGAAATTTCTCGGTCAAGGTTGCCGGTTCCCCACCACGTAGTATGCCCAAGGGCTTTAGCGCGTAGTCCTTCTCACTACACTTATGGATGATGCACGCAACAAAAGTCTACCATCTGTCAAGTAAAGGCCTGTGGTCTTCAAATCCAGTGATGGATATGCGGGCGACCTTACTTAGCGCTGAGAACCGGGTCGAACAGCCCACAGGCTGTAGTGTTTGCTTCACGGTCGTTCGTTCTAAGTTCACATCTCAAGTCAGATGCAATGAATATTCAACACTGGTGATTCCTAACGAGGAATGGACAGTCTTAAAACGCTTCCATGGATTCTACTGGTTAACTGAATGCTAACGGTACGTGACGAACCAACCATACACTATTCTTTTTGTATTTCTCCTAATAAATGCTTTCGTTTCATATACCCATTAGAAGGAGACCGAGACAAGGCTCGGTTACCACCCAGCTATTCCGTTGACCTATCTGTCTGCTTCGTTGTGACGAGACAGCACCTTGATGAGTTCGTGGTTTCAGTATCCCAATACCACGCAGGGTGGCGCCGTTGAGCCAAAGAAACAACCGGAAAGGTTAGCGGATGGAAACCAAATGAGGCCAACACCTGGTTGTTTAGGAGCAACCATCCAGCTCGCGTAGAATCTAATCTATTGAAGAGGAAATTCTTCATCCGACGGGGAAATGCAACACTTAAATATCTGAGATTTTTCTTGGTGGCACAGAAAGTCATTACATTTCACCAGGCGGCTTCGCCTGCCCAAGCTGAGCAAGTCCCATCCAGATGTTGCTTCATACCATTTTCCAGCTTGTTTGTACAATCGTTAACCTTGGTCAACGAACCCTGGATTTCCGCTACTTCACAGCATCACCTACTGGCAAGGGGAAAAGAGAACGATAGCATACCAATACTAAGAAGACTTCGGCGTTCAAACACCGAAAATCTTTACATAACCGACCTCAACAGCTGTGCTTCTGAACCGCACGGCAGTAACGACCCCACTGCCGCGTATATCCGATCTTCGATCGATAACTGGATGTCACGCCGATGCCACTGATGACTCAAATTGGTATATGTCAGTCTAACCTATATGCGCGAAGACATTTTGTCCGATATACAACCAACAAGTGGGATACAAATACCCAAGTAACAAAATTTATCCACTTGACTCAATTCTTCGCCACTATGAACAAGGTTCGGGCTCCAGCCAATCTAGCCCTGAAACAGCACTTTACGCTTGGAAAGTGCAAAGCGCATAAAAAGCACACGTTACCGTTCGGACGGTCAGGAAAAACCTCGTTCATTTGGGCCTTCACTGAATAGCATACTTTCGTCCATATACTTCATGCATCCTACGTTGGACAGATATGTTCGAGCAAACACTAATGCCACTATTCTCACATGAAGATGGGGAAGCTTCTTAATTGTGAATGATATAATGTTAATAACACAGCGTTGTTGGTAGATGTATTGAGCCAACGTTTCGACTACCGTGGGTAGTCTTTCTCAAGGCAAGTTTTACAATCAAATGCATTTGATTGCAGGAGCAAGGTTAGCTTCGGCAATTCGCAAACAGAGACTGGATAAGTGAGATGGATTTTTCTTTAATAAGACAGCGGCAGAAAAATGCGACATCGACTGAGTCGAACGCCGCCTTCAGATGAGGTAAGACGGAGATCGTACGCCTACGAAACATGTGCCTTTGATTCTAACAAGAACCTGTCCGTAAGGCAGCGGAGTGGCTGAGTGGAAGCCGATTCATCTACTGGAACCAAGTATTTTCCTCAAATCTTCAGGACTACTTCGTCGGGCCTCTGCTTGTTGACCTTCCAGACATAAATGAATTTTCAGTTAGAGATAAGCCTTCCTGTGTAGTTCGCAAGGGTCATGGAAGCATACAAGTTGTTAAGGTGCATTCGGCGTGAGAAAGAGCATCGTCACAGTAACAAGAAAATCAAGTCCATGACCAGAGAAATTGAAAAGCGCAATTTTATCAAGGTACACATTGCACCATCATCATCATCATCATCATCATCATCATCATCATCATCATCATCATAATCATAATCACCAAACATTGCGACAGTTTTCCATGTTTCTGAGAGCCGTGGTCTGCAGACAGGCCGTAAAGCACTCGCGCCAGTGAATTCGGCTGTGAGCCACATACCTCAAAGACTCTGACTGATGACAATTCTCATCTCACGGGCCCCAACGAAAAATTCGATAAGGATAAACAGATTCCAAGGCCGAAGCGAATTTTTTCACACCGCTAAGGTCTGACTACTGTGTAGCTTTTTCAAGAATTGGCTAGCACGTGCAAAAAAGGGCACAAAAAAGGTCGTGGCTGTTACGTGCCTCTAAGTCGCAAAAAGCTGTTTTGATTTTGCAATTTATGTGGCCTTGACTCCAACACCTCTGCCAGTCGTAATGAGAATCCCTAGGTGCTTGAATCTGTTGACAATTTCCAACCGATTACTCTGGAGGTTGGGTGCAGGCATAAGCTCACGCAAGTCCTGAAGAAATACTTCGAACTTTGAAGATGCAAAAATACCGTAACTGAAGATATGATTCAACAAGGTGCTCAGTGGGTGTCGAATTGCCCCTACATTGTCACTCAGCAAGGTGATGTCACCAGCGTACTCTAAACTGAAACTATTACCTGGGAGGAACCCGACTTTGCCGTCCACCAGACCAGATAAAGTTGAAATCAATGGGGATGTAGGGTATCACTGTTGTATTCCGCTGAAGGGGAAGGGAAAAGACTGGCCATAAGCCGTAACCAGGCCTGATGTATGACTGCAACTATCCAACGATCGATACAGCTCGACCGCAGAATAAGCGGGTATGTAGAAGCAACGTCTGCATTCGAAGTCGTTGTGAGCTGCCTTTTCTCCTTTAGTGTTTAACTTTTTCCTAGCTGTAAAGTTCCGATGATGCTAGCGACAAGCACATGCGAAACATGCTCACTTGGGGCACTGCAGTGGAACGTCAAATTGAGTGGTGAGTGCACGTATCATTCAGAACTCAAATTATTCCTCGGGAAAATATCACAATTCTTAGGTGTGTTGACTCTTCAGAATATACACAGTCCTGATGAAAAAAGTTACAAATTGTTCCCGGAGGGATTTGAGGACAGTGAAATCAGTGCTTTGGAATAATCTCACAAGTTCAAGCTTAAACCTGTACCCTCTGAACTTGTTGAGAACTTACTCTTGTTCTTCTCCTTCGACGACGACTACCATAGGTCTCGTCCAGGAGTTCACTTGTGTCTGAATCCACATCGAACTCGGGTCCCGCAGCCCAGGTGCTCCGGCTATCATCATCTTCATTTTCACGTGAATTCACATCTTGAGAGGGTGCATGTACAACTATTCAATAAAAATTCTGTTAACAAACAAACCTTTCGGTAACCCGTTCCAGGATTCTGTGTGGTAAAGAAGGCTGGGAACGCTGGAACGTCGAATTTTTTTCCACCTATGCGGAGGGTAGTGGTGGACCTGAGCGATTGGTCCTAAGAAATTTTTTTGAAATTATACGAAAATTACCCTCTTCTCTCTCATAACTATTACGGTATAGAAGACAGGGCCTCTGGGCGATTCCCGTCGCATTGTCCAGAAATGGCAGACGCGACAGTTTATCACTCAACAAGCGCCTATTATATCTAGCAGTCAGGTCCAACAATTTGTCATAGTTGTATTCATTTAATTCAGCTGCCATGTGCGTCCATGCGATTAGGTAGTTAAGTGTGAGAACGAAACGGAGCTGTCCAAACACAAAGTCGTGAGCAGACCGATCGGCACGCGTCCAGGGTGTGCCCTAGAGAACGGAGCAGTTCCGTTCGAGGAACAGTTAAATTGCCCAACCATACGGTGAAATGCATGATCGCTCAGGTTCTTGCATCGAGAGCTCCTTGGATCAGACGGTGCTTAGACGACAAAAAGGCGGCATTCCTTTTCCTTCCTAGGGTCGAAGTGCGAGTCTTTCATGCGACCAAACCCTCATTTGTATCACCGTTAGGGAGGAAAAATTAATGAAATGATTTCTTCTCGACCATCTCCCTAGCCCTACCTTTCACACACTGTCCTCTCCAAAGACAGATAGTCATGCATTATTTAATGCCTTTTTGAAGTCCTGCAATGATCACACATCGGACATTTCTTTCTGTAACTGGTTCCGGCCATTCATCAGTCGGACAGCGAACGGTGGTTACATGCTCCCTCGCAGTCGTTTTCCAGTTGCGACTGAGTGTTTCATTAACCTTATCTTAAACAGGGCATCACGGTGACCTCGTATCACGGCCAAGCCTTCAACATTATCCTACGCATTTCCCTCTCGCCCTGTGCCCTTCCAGGGAGCACAAGGCAAATTGTGGAACAGATTGTCCTAATGCAAAACTCGAATTACGTTTTCATGCCGTTAACCTCTGCGACTACTCGTGCGTCACTCTTACTCGGCCCCCTACGACTGCGATACTGACAACCACGAGATTTCAACGGAACAAGGAAAAGACAGACGGAAGCGGTAGATGATTGTGTATATTCAGGGAGGGAGCTTGCGAGCGGCGCGTGCGTGAGCAACACACAAATTGCGACCGTGCAAGGCGGACGATGTTCGCTAAACAGACCATCCAGAGGAACAAATCCAAGTTTTGCTACAAACAGCAAGCGGCTTCTGCTCATATCCCACACAGCTCAAACAATAAAACCTGCGTATAAAAGCCTGCCAAACCTGGTACAGTATTTTCCTACCTCTTACGGAAACGGTCTCCATGCCGGTATTCCTAGTGCGGCCTGACAAGTGCCCTGAATATCGGCAGATGAACGTTAGATCCCCCGGATCCCACATTTCCGTTGGCTTAATGCACACCATGCCGTCTTGGCCGCTTGCTGACAATGCAGACTGGGCCTGAAGTCCGCACTTGATACTATCCTAAGGTTCCTTGCTTGCTGAGTTTGTTCGAACGCGACCTGATGCCCAGGTGGACCCATGTGGCGAAGGGGCCTGGCTTCTTCCATGAGCCGCTGGCATTTTCGCAAGTTCGACGGAAGATCTGATCTTACAGACCACTAGTAAACTTTATCCAGATCCCTCTGGGTAGCCTCGCTGTTTGCTGTCTCTAGTAGTTTGATGTTTTCAGCAAACATAAAACGCGGATTTCCCAACCCATTGTCCATGCAGCTGACATACGTCAGGAAGAGGTGTGGGATGACTGGATTGACTTCAACCAAAACTGCACAAACGGGCACAACGAGAGAGGGAAGCGCATTCGAGCGCTGATCATAGCGACGGACTATTTAAAAAATTGGAGATTCCTCCATTGGCGGAATGCACTCCGTCCAACCGCCTTTGAAGATAATTTGGATTTCACCACCGTCAGTCGCTGGTGTTTTCATTAGCTGTCAGTCTACGGAAAGCAGCGCAAAGTTGCACCGGGCTGTAAAATGTGATTTGCATGTAAAATAGTCGCAGCACGTTGTTAGCAAAGAGGCGTGAGTCATACAGAAAGTGTGCAGAAGCTGGCTACTACGATGATGTTTGGCCACGCATAAAAGAGACTTGGCGACATGTGTTGATCAGTCTTTTTACAACCGTGGTCTAATATTAGAGCCCCACACCTATTTTAGTCATACTTCCCCTAATGCCTGTTATATGCGGGGTATAGTTGATGACTCCCTAATGGAAAAATCCTGTCGTGAAACTTCTGAATTGGAGTGAGTTCAGACGCCTCCAATTTTGGAGGGCAGGTAGCAGGACCGAAATAGAGGTTGGCATATAGAGAGAAGCATAGGAACATTCACTCCTCCATGGCCTTAGGGGGGGTGGTCCATGACGGAATGTGGGCTACATTTTAGACAGAAATGTCCTTCTGCCATTCGAGTAAAGGGTAATAATTGGGAAGGATCCAGAAGGTATTGGATCAAGGTAATGTAAAAAAATGAAGTCATTCTATTTCATGGAGGAGGCAAAATATTCACTGAATGATTCTGGCGTTAGCTAAGGGCTACTCACGCATATGCATCCTTATATGATTGATATGATGGGGAAAAAATTTCGGGGGTAATTCGCTTTCATTACTTTGGGCAAGGCAGTATATCAAATTCTTTCTTCTGTTAGCTAGGTTCGAGAGGGATTTTGTCGCGGAATATAGGAACTTCCTCAAGAAGATCAAGGCATACTGCGCATTAATATACTTATCTCTTCTGCTTTAACATAGAGAGCAGTTGGGGCAAACGTAGTTTATGCTAAATGTTCACCACTATGGAATAACCCAAAACATTTGCACATTTTATCACTGCCATGTTTCCTTTTGAAAATGTTCAGTCACTGCTCATTGGATTGTTTCCCATTCATTTGTGTCACCCACGCTCATCTAAGTATGAGACATACGAGTGTGGGTTGGAATTCTGTAAAGCCATCCGTGGAATTATTTCGTTCCGCTCGAAGAAGGAATTGCAGTCTTGTTACTCATGGGACCATATAACAAAGATATAACCGGCACCTACGTAGTATCATAAAGTTTATATGCTCCGTTGAAAAATCTCCGTACCGATAATTTTACCCCGGAACTGTCATTTCCGCTTCGGGAAGCACTGCGCTGAAATCGCATTATCCGACTCTGAACGTCGGGGTCTGCACCATTATGGAGCCCTATGTGTCCTTCATGGGTTTCCCTTTTCACTTTTCAAAATCTTTTACACGTTTCGCCTACCTCCGATTTCTTACTAAGAGCTGACACTAGCAAATGTGACCTGCCTGCAGTTACACGTCGGATATACTTAATCTCTGCTCTACCCTCCCAACTGATTCCTGCCCCTCAGTTATGTAGCTTTGGTTCCATAAACATTGCTGTCGTGAAGCTGGGTATATAAATGTCATTTGCTGTATATGGTTTGAAATGTAGTGTTGCTGAGTGTAAGATATACCCGGTTTAGTTCGCTTCATGTGCTTCCGAATGATATACAAGTAACCTGAGGGCCATTCAGTGAGGGTAAACGTCGCAGCAATCAATGGATGCAGCATTTGAAGTCCATTTACAGTGAGAGTACATCCGACAAGTTTCTGATCGCAATAGTTGCCGGAAACAACCAAGCACTTGCTTATTTAAAGCCTGCCTGCCGTACAAGGGGCTGCAGGCTTGGCATGCAGCTGAGTGTGTAACATTCACGTAATTTTCACGACAAATGGAGCGGAGGTTGAAAACAAGCACCTGAAGTACACTGTGTTGATGTACGAACTACCCAATGGAAAACTTACGCGAACCGGGCAGCTGAAAGAAGTCAGGCCAGGCGCTTTAAAGGACATTTAATGAAGTCAGTAAATGCAAAAGCTGCCTATTGGTTTGAGTGAATTTCCTCTTTCGGTCGTGAAAATCAACATATTTTCACACCATGTGCAGTCTGCGAGGAAAGCGGACGCATCTTTGCATCTATTCTGTACCACACGTTGCGAACCTCCCGTACAAGTGGGCGTCGACCCCGGCTGCACAGTGCCTGGCAATTGTTACTAATTTTAGTCCTCATCTCGCGGCCGCTCCTTCAATTAGGTATGATTACTCGGGGCTGCTCGTAGATCGACGAGTTTTTAGCAGCAAGCGTTTACCTAAACGTGACAAAGTTCTGTCTTGATTAATCAATTGCTGATGAAAGTAAGGCCCCTCCAGCAAAGGACTATTGGTGTTTAAGGACATGGGTAAGTTACCAACTGGCCGTGTGGCTAAGTTTATTGGAAGATGCAGTTTCTCATTCACCACTTGAGGAATATTGCTGGAGCGATTGAGAATGCAAGTCCGGGAAATTTTTCCATGGGGCTTCTGAAAGTGAAACTCACTTCGATATCACGAATGGCAAGGGCGCTATTTGGTACATGACTAAGGGAAATCCAAACGGCTGAAGTAATTGACGGCATTTCACGTAGAAATGACAGTATTGGGGCATCGAAATCTGAAGGTGCTTCTTAGTAAAGGCGAATAGAACAATTAAGAAGAATGATAGCAGGGAATCCAATAAACTTCGCCATCTTGCATCAATATCGAAAGATGCTTCCCACAAAATACAGGATTTCAAAAGAGAGGATCTCCACCAGCAGGATTTGCCAAAACAGTGAAATGTGCTGTGTATGCCACTTGGATGACCCCTTGGTTGACTTCAACGAGGACCAAAATGACGAAATGGTTAAAAACAACACACACTTTGTAGTCCGCGGGTCCACCCAGCCTGCGCCAGTTATCCAGTAGATAGTCAGTAATCGTGTGTTTACAGGGTGTTAAAATGGGAAAAGCGAGGAAAGACTGCTCTTGGAGTAGTGTTTCCCATTCAACTACAGGTGCATTGGTCTGTATGCTGCAAGGTGAACCAGAACAGCGGTGCAAGTGTACACGAGGACCACCTCTGATTTTGACAGCCACGTAAAGTAGGGGCCACGACATCCTTTCCACAACCCTGTTACTCTGAACGCCTTGCTTTTGGTTGCTTGTTCGTGTATACTGATGTCACCTAGCGCTTACATCGATTGTGCATGAGTCCCAGTGCGCTCACGGGAAAATGGTGCATTATACATTATCACATCTTTCATTTGGCCTGTTACCATTCTGTACGTGAGATTTTTTACATCCAAGGTTACAACAAAAGGCCGATGAAGACATGAAAACACTGCTGTTTAGCTATATGTTACTTATGCATGGCTCCTCAAATGAGTCATAGACGAAGCAACGAGTTTCCCAAATCCTCAACTGATTAGTCGAACGCACATGCATCCACCATCAGCGCAACAAAAAGACTCCGGATTTCGCAGTGAAGCTGAATATTGGGCAGTTGTCTGGAGGCGCAGGAAATCGAGACTGTATAAAAATGAAAGCATTCGGTTCCTGCAGAAGCCCACCCACCGCCTATCACATAAGCATATCTCATGGATAAAACTATCGTGACAAATCATCAATTAAAGTGGAGGTATTACCGTTATTCTCTTGTGATCCCTTGAGCGGCATTTGGCGTAAGGAAAGTTAAGAGAATTAAATAAACACAACACGCAAGGTATTAGGAAAAACCCTACGAAACTACGCAAAAGCGGAGCGAAAATTAAAGTTTAGACCGCCTTGCATTCTTCATCATCAAGCTGACCATTTTTAAAGTTGTAAAATCGCAAATTCTACAAGGCAAACAAAGCTGCTCGCAAGCTATAGAGAAATCAACACCTGTTGCTAAGGACACTTCATTGGTTCACTGTAAATTAAGTCCATAATCACGTGAAGTGTACCTTCTCATAATTTGTGTCCGTTACTGTTCACACGCTTGACATCAAGCGATCGTCGGTGACCCAGGCTTCCGGTAAATGCTGGAAACGATCCGTATAACCGTGTCGAATCCAGAAAATCGGACAAGGGACAACGCCTGTGCAGTGTATAGAGCAACAAATTAAATCTTAGTTAATTAAACACGCTTGTTTAAACTACTATGTGTTGAAGGTTGCTATCATCCTGTTCAAACACTGATCCCAACATTTAGTGCTTCCTCATTTCCACTTTTTTATGAATTCCCGTGGAAACTCCTTTTATGGCATTCTGTTCATGCTGCTATGCGCATCCTATTTCAGTGATACCCCTTTCTGGTAAATCAAAGTGGTAAAAATCGGCGTTATCTCTCGTACGACCGGCTACAACTGATCCCCCGCTACATGCACAGCGGGCCCGTGGGCCTGATGAGTCTCAAAAAAGAACAAGTGGTGACTTTCATTTTCTAACCATTATACTAGCTGTCCTTTCAGATTACTGCAATCCGTATCCGCGAAGATGTCAAAACATGACTGTGAAACAAGCGAGAAATGAGGAGCATGCCACCCAAAGCCGACCGAAATGTGCATTTTGCAGGAAGCATGCAGATGGAAAATTTGTAGCATGTGTCCTTTTGTCGGAAAGATTTTTACTCGGCGCATTTAAAGACGGTGGCCTAGAGCCTGAAGCGTTTGTAAGAAACTGACGGTTATCAGCACTTCCATTTTCGCTTAACTAATATGGCACTAGCTGGAACAAAGTTCACACTGCCTCCTGCTGCCTTCTTCGGGTGTTATCCAGGATCACCAGTGGGCACATTACCTATGCATATGCTAACAGAAAGTGCAGATGTAACGTAGACCTTGTCGCCAAAAGCTCCATCTCGTTTCATGCGCTGGCAATCTATCCCAGATCTGACGCCCAATACCGGTCTGTTAAACATAAAGACAAACCAAACTACGTCACTCACTGCCCTGGGTATCTCGCAGGTGAACCAAAAAGACTGGCCAAAGCAGCGCTACTGTTACCACTGGTATGGCAATTATTAATTTCTACCATCGTATCAACCCCATATGGCGCCTAGTCTGGTTTAGACCCATTTCCATCTCATTACTATGTCCAACTTGATCCGTATCTTCTCAGTCTAGATTTGATTCTTCATATAACCCTCTCAATTTTCGGAGAACCATATTACCACGTCCGTCATCGATTACAAGCTATAGTTTGCGCACACGAAATGCAGATTCGCTGCATTTAAGCACGAAATGACTCGAAGTCTGCGGCTGAAAATAAGTCCCAAAAAGTCCTACAAGATCTTAGCAAATGACTGGCCAGCGTTGATGCAAAACTTGAAAACTCAAGTTTAGCATATCACGTTGCAGATTTTGACCATGGGAAGACATTCAGTTTTCTTGTCTAATTTCTGTTTTCTGTGTTCCCAAAGCACCATCTCAGTACAAATTCGATCTTGCGGTGCACATGCATCTAGGAAATCAAGACGTATACACAGTATGACTGTTATTATTTGCACATGGAGGCACTACACGCTGCCACGTTCCTAATAGTTGGAATAAAAGTATATCTCTCGGGCAATGTCATGGCACACGCGGCGTGCATCTTCATTAAATGCGAAAGCAAGAGACTTTCAGTCCAAAGGAATAAAGAATCGAAAAGGTAATAGCAAAACTCTTACTTAGACAATATTTCAATGAGAAAACAGATGGTCGTTGTTTATGAAAGATAAAGACCAAGGTATGGGGTAGAAATTGTGCAACCGCATGAGGTTAATGGTTTGGCGCGAGGTTCGCTGTGAGTTATTATGCCTTCGAAAATTTCATCTGGGTGCACCAGTGGAGTTGGAGTTGAAAGAAGAAAAGAAATTCGTTGCCAAACGTTTGGGGGATCGGACACAACTGAGGCAATATCAAGTGCATTCTTGTGAAAGAAATATGCCAGAAGGAGCGGGGGGTTTCCATATCAGCGGACCACCAAAAAGATGTATGAGAAATGGCCCTTGCCTGGAAGAGAAGAATAGTGGGATGCACGCAAAGCGTCAGTTCAAATCAGGTGCAAACCATCAATTTCCACGTGAGTTTGCTTTGCAAAGTTGGGTAAAGGGCAACTTGGAAGGAGCAGGGGGAGGCTAGCAGAAAGGAATGCACGCAAACGTCCTGCACAGAGCAATACCAACCACAACAATGCAGTCAGTTTGGGCTGGTGAGAGCTGGCCACCCAAAGTGAAAAACACCTTTGGGAGAAAACTGCAAAAGATCTGATCCACCAAAGTATCTGCGCCCGCCCAACGATGCAGCCGGCTTATTCACTCGGTGTGAGCCAATCAACTAAAGAACCTGGTCGCGGCCGACACAGCTGGAGCAGAGAACACATAAAGGATGTCGGTAAGGTGAACCAGAAATCTAGTTTCCGGGGGTAGATAATTCCACAGGCGAAAAATTCGCAGTTGCCGGCATATGAAGGGATCCTTAACAACCGAACATAATTGAACGGCTTTGCCTAAAGTGAAGGAGTGATGATGTGGTTTTTTTCCCATTGCGGATTGGAAAGCAACCAATCGCTCAATCGGGTCGGAGAAAGAGAACTTCAATCGTGTGTAGTGCCACATAAATATTCCCGGATAATAGCCAGTACTGTTAAGGAACTCAAAGAATTCATTGTGCTTAAATATCTGAACGCAACGATCCGTCGTGTTAAACTACTGCGTAATTGAGTTAAAGGAAACTGAGCCAGTATTCTGGCAGGCTGTCGGATGGCGATGGATATAGGCAAAATTAAGAAAGGGGGTATAGGGAGAAGAAATGCAATTGAAAATAATAAGAAAAAGATTGAAATAGATATGGGTTTATATGGTCCAATATAATTGACCAAACAAATGAAGCACAAGACCGTTGCACAAAAAAGCTTGGTAGGAGGAGAATGTAAAATAATGGAAAAAAACGAGTGTGTTGCAGTTGCGAAAAAATTCAGGAGACGGCTTTTTGGACTGAGGTCAGTGCTGTAGTGCCGAAACGTGAGGACTTCCGTTCCTCCGTGTAAGGCATTCGTTAGGACCGACTTTCAGGCTTGCCCCACACTCTTCTAAAAAGACAAAGACTGTTTGGAGGTACAACTACTAGTTACATGCATGGTTGAAGGTCAAAAGCAGATCCACGAACAGAGATCGACTGGCTTGGGCCTGTTCTTACTGGAACGTTGAAGGTCACAGGAGGGTCTGATTGAGACGTTTGAGATATGTTTTAGTATTAGGAGGTTAGACGTTTTCATGAAATAACTCATCGCGTGACATGAACGCTCGACTCGCAATTAGGGAATCGTAAAACAGCTGTACATCCTTTTCAGAAATCAGAAGCAGTTACCAAGCTCTGAAGCTTACTTCCAAAGCCTTCATCGTACCTAGGCTACATGCAGAGAGACTATCTATCAGTAAGTCAATTGCTTTGCGCTGGCGGCCCGCGGTCGTGCAAAGCAGTGATGGATAGGTGCAGTATCGTGGTAAAGTTCAACAAACCGTCGACAGCCTTCCCGGTAACGTAATGGCTAAAGCGTTCGACTGAAAGTCGGTCGTCTTAGGTTCACGACCTAGTTCCGGCGCGATGGATATGCACCGCTGATGATCCCTAACAGGGATGAAACAGCTGTGCAACGCTTTCGTTGATTCTAATGACCAGTTGAGCGTTAATATCACATGATGAATTGTCTCACGCTAGAGATAGTTAAGAGACTGAGTCGAAGTCGTCCAGAAATCTTTTCCCACGAAGACCTCGACTCCAGAACTGGGGGGAACGGAAAGAAACTGATAAAGCATCCCTCTCGACTGACAGCTAGAGCACACCTCTGTAGTAACAAGTGGTAAATGGGTGTGAAAAGTTGTCTAGAGTTACCGTCGATACACATGCTATCAATGCTTTTACGGAAACATTAGTGGGATGAGGCGAGTCAGTAAGTCCGTATTCAAGGGATGTTCGCGTTACTTTTGGCACGGTAAACCCGTCTGGGATGCCCACAAAGTAATCCTTCTCTCACCATAGGGGTGGGACAAGATTTTCTTTTTTTACCACCCATTCATAGCGGAAACCGGATCGCTGGAACGCCAAAGATAACGCGAAGTTAAAACTCGCGGAGATGAGTGCCAATTTCTGCTCGTACCATCGGAAGAGTTACAGACGCCCGTTTGTCCCATTCGGTCCGGTTTTATTCGGCCCCAACTAAACTGAACTGGATTCTGCCCATTTGAAAACTCTGTGGGTATTTGCATGTCTTTAAAGTTGTCGAAACCTCATGATTTGTTCACATAAAGCCCACCGGAGTAGGTTTTTGTCAAGGAAGTAACCGCATTAGACTCCTACCGACTCCCATGTAAGCGCATTTGGATACGTTGACCAACAGGGTCTTAATGTGGCCCAATGGGAGGGCGCGTAAAAAACGCTTCGTTGCAAAGTCCTCGCTCATGATATGAAGCTTACCCATAAACAAGGCGATTGAATTGCGGACGGCAGATAAATGATGCAGACCTAGAACGGCAGTGATCCAGAGACAGAACCCTGCGGAACATCACCGATCGCAACCTGGAAGCTTGCCCAGGAGGGAGACTCCTGTGGAAACCGTTCTCCCTTCCAACTTAAGTTGAGGAGATCAACTAACAGCGAGGGAAGCTTCGTGGCCAACACCCTGTAGAAGGCTATATTTCACTGAACAGGTAGCGCTACCTCCTGGGTTTTAGACAAATTAGGAAAAAAGGGATGCCTGCCATTCATCGTCGTACCTTTAGGATCCAAATGTCCTTTAGTTCGCTTCGGGCGTAACCCTTTTTTCTATTCAATCACCACAAAGCCTCTAGCGCTATAGAAGGATAGAAACAACCGCAAAATGCGAAAGAGAGCAAGGGAATGCGCAACAGGACGCGCGAGCTGAACCAAACGCCACCGGAATACCGCCTATACACAAGGACAGCTAAATCACCTCAGTTCAGTCAAAGTCTTGATGTCTCGGCGAGTGTAATGCCTATTTTTGAATTTCGTTCTTGCTAGCAAAATTGTAGGTCGAACCGAGAGAAACAGGGGCCGATTCAACGCCGACGGTAGAAGTGAATTAGCTATGCATTCATATTATTAATGACAGAATTCATAACATCGTTTTTAGTACATGTTTCATTAACCTGATATAATCAAATATAAGAACCAACACATGACGCACCGGTCTTTTATACACCATATATGTCGTCTGGTCCCCGTGTTTACAAGCAAACGCTTTAGTTCAACTTCAAAAAGAAGAAAATATGGCTTTTAGCCACTCTAGGTGCGCGATCGGCCGGTGTCCTAAATTTCCAACGCTGCATGCGCATGAAAAGACCGAATTTGCACAAGGATTACACAGTGGAGACAAGGAAAACAAAAACCAGACATGAAGATGTAGTTTGTCTGTGCTTGCATAATCAGAACCTGCAATGTGTTGGGCTAGGCCCGCGTTTTCAACTTTTTCACATCAAAGCTATATAACCCTTCGCCAAAGCGTTCTCTTGCCGATTTTCGGTTGCTCACTGCGAGTCAGTTCATGTTTAAAGGCAACCAAGTTGTGTATTTCAGGCGCGAAATTTAGCTGGGAAGCATCGGTGGACGTCGAAATATGACCGGGTACCCCAAAAATCATAAGGATGAAGATCAACATGGATGTCATATCGGGTGGATGCAGTGAGGTAATTACCAACATATAACAGGCATTATAATGCTGAAGATGAAGCGGCGCGAAGCCTTCAAGGTTGCATTGAACTATTTAGGGGAATAAATTATGTTAAGGATTGCGGACGGAGAGGCAATGTAACTCACAAGAATGGTGATTGGACTCGCGCGGCTGGGAGAGGACTGTGTGGGTGGAAGAAAACGAGTTCGTGTAAGGAGTACAAACCGTCCTTAAATACACTTGCCATGAATGACCTATGTATTGTCCCTTTTGATACCAGAATTTTTCATGTTCTGTGGCAGTCGGGGTCTGCAGGTCGGAGGTTCGCACAACATTAAAGTAGTGTTGGTAACAGTGTTTTGGGAATCGTAATTTTTCATCAAAGATGAGGTCCCCGGGGCGGTAATTCTTTTATTTCTGTATGGCAAAGTATCATTCACGGAATTAGGTCCAACAGATTCAAGTGTTGTTCACATCTGAAACCCTCTGTTCCAGCCCTGGCTTTACTTTCTCCCAGCGGGCAACCAAAGGTTCTTTGAATCCATCAGTATTATTGATATTTACCGCGTGTTGTTGCGGTCGGCCCCGTAGGGGAAGCACCATTTGGTGACAAGTCCTTCCCTCATGTAAAGCCTCGTGTCCTTACACTGCAGCCTTAGGCAGTGTTATCCGGCGTTCAATCTGCTATAACAGCAAGTAGTTCTCCAAGCTTTATACCCAAAAGAATCTTCACATTATTAAAATTCTTGGTTAGGTAATCGCACATGCGTCGGCGTCTGCGAGGGGAAATGTCGAGGTCGTGGACCACTTAGTCATAGCATTTGTGCCCTTGGCGTGCCATCATTAAGGTGGCCAGCTTCTGTACATTTTATAGGTAATTTATATTATTTAGTAGATACGGTGTGTGAGCTTAGACAACATGCGCCAAGTGGGGTCTTGCGATAGCCGCGTACAGAGACTTGAACACCTCGGGTTCCCCGCAAGAAACCGTAGATCTCAGCCTAACAGGCGTTTGCCAAGTCTTATTAACTTCACCTGCGCACTTATTTAACCCTCTAGAGCTCCTCGTAACATTTACACCCAGCTAATTGGATTAGGAAATATCCAAGGTGTTATCAAGTTCAGTCCTTCCCTCTTCTCCTTCTGAGATCAGCTTCTCATGCTCAGCCAGTTTCAAGTAGGTCTTACATTCGCGACCGTGCTCTGACTCCTTAGATATACTTCTCTGGGTCTGTACCTGCTACTTTGATATCATGAGCCATGTGATGTTACGTGTCGCACGAATTCCTCGCAAAGCCTATGAGGAAAGTGAGGAAGAGTGTCGCTCATAGTTCCGATCCATGAATAAGACCGATTCGCATGTCGGCGGAGGCAGTCGTGTGCTCTTCAGCCCCATAGCTAAACTTCCTTCACCTGAGAGAGGTGCTTACTGAAGTATGGGTCCTTAGCATTATTTCTATTGCTTTCATTTTTTCATCGAAATGGTTGTGATTGACTGAGTGAAATCCCTGCTGAAGTTCACGTTCAAATCTTCGACCCAATTGCACCGTTTGAGCGTTTCATTACTTCATTCAAATAAAGCTAGTGTTTCAGGCAAGAATTTCCCACAATAAATCCGTGCTAGAAAAGTAGAGTTGTGGCTCACTGGATGTCCACATATCTGCCTTCTGCTGCCCTTCCCTAGGCACTTACTTAGGACCTGTGTGAGACCGTCACACTAAATGGATTTTTTCTTTCGGATCTCTTTTTAACGGAACACTGACCGCCAATCATGGTTGCAATCTGCACGCTGCTCACGCACGCTGCGATTGCACACTCTTGTCGAATATGCTCAATCCCTTACCACTACCGAGGGTTCTTTCGTTTCACCCACCAACTGTCTAAG
>LUCM01008055.1:0-13500 GCA_008360955.1 Fasciolopsis buskii
CTTCTTTTATTGCGTGTCAGACAAAATCTACCCAGATATGCTTTTATTGCACTATTTCACGTAAAAACGAAGCAAACAAGGATCACAATCAACAAGGTTGACGGCTTTTGGGAAGCCAAATCGGCTCATTGACACCAAAACCTTCAATCGACCGAGGATAGTGAGTAAATTGACATCCATAAATTTTTCAGGACAGATAAACTCTTACTCAGACCCGCTCGGGAATGTTACCGAAAGATGATCCCATCCAGGGAACTTAAGCGTTTCCGAAGTACCAGAGACACAAGCGGACATACCCATTGGATGCAACGTACCCGAACCACATTGGGTTTCGGACCAAGGTTTGGGCAACCAAGGGAACTATTCACCCCATCAACAATGTTGACTGGGTCCTTTTTGGACTGTCAAAAATGAGTGGAAATTTGACGGAATCCGCAAACCCTACTCCGCCACATATCACAGTAGCTGGAGGAATATCAGCTAACTTCAGCACGGCTTAAAAAAGGGGTTTTGTTTCAACAATTTTTCGTATTTCCTGGAAGAAGTCATTTGAAGAACGGTTATAGGGCAGCTGGTTGAACTAGGTTACCGTGACTTAAGTGAGGCGTTTCATTTAGTGAATCATCCCCTAATTCCAGTTAGGCCAGGGTCATGTAGTTTCTCAGGCCAGATGAAAAAGTTGCTTCAGGCATTTCTTAAAAGTTAGAGGTTTTTAAATTAGCTTAATCAAAGCTTTATGTCACAAACAGCCCTCCACAATGGTCGCTGTCAAGGCCACTACCGCTTCTGTTTTTCTTAAGTGACCTAGCAGCGGACTTAAAATTCCGCAGCCTTTCTACGCCGCCGACGTCAAGGTGGTAGGATCTACGAAGAAAGATGACATAAGCAGCGGCATATGGCTTGTCCCTGATTGGGTTGACAGACGGGACTGACCCCTAAGCACCAACAGAAGGCATTTTTTATTCGGAAACACGAAGAAGGAGTGTTTACTATGAAAACCGTTAGCAGGGTTACGGACGGAACGATTGTAAATGGACGGACCAGTGTGCCATGGCGGCCTAAAAGATCGGAGATAGACCATGAAGATTGATGCTTGCCTTATCCTGTTCTAACTCGGAGGTGTAATTGCACATCCGCAAGGCTATAACAAGACAAACCTTGGAAGAGGACATCCCCTGCGTTGAACGGTTGCAGCGATTACTCTTAAAACAAATGGGAAGTGGGACGGAAAACTCTAATATCAACGACGCTGAGTCTTGGATCTCGTCTAGTTGAACAAAGGGATACACCGAAGTTAATGAATGGACACCATTGTGATTGTAATCGTATTGCCGGGTCCTAGCCCAGATAGCTTTCGTCAACAAGGCTTGAACTCCCGCATAGCTGGCCTTAAGAGGAAGCTTGCAAAACCACTGTCTTGGCCGTTGGTTAGGTAGCACTTATTTAATAAAATGTCCCAACTATGTTGAGCCAAATTCCCGGGGAATTGTGAACTGTGCAAAGCCTGGTTCAGCTTGGGCAGGCCATAGGCAGAGGCTGGAATGCGGTGCATCCCAACGTCAGACGACAAAGGGTATGGTGTTGGTAGCCTTTCGATTGTTTTTATACGCCCTTGATTTGAACTTCGAAAGCTTGCGACCTTCCAATGTATCCCGCCTTCAGGACGAGTTCAATTGTTCTGTCTACTGTTTAATTTACCAAGAAAACTCCATTTGACCTGAAAGAGGTGGGTGCCAAAACGGAGTGGATACAATGGAAGGAAATCTGAAGATGGAGGTGGCGTGGCCCAAAAGGTGTCTTGTGAAAACTGAAACGAACTAAACTACTGTTTGTCTGTGTCAGTTGCTCATGTTGCTATCGTAACGCAGCTGTGGAATGGTACGTTCTCAAATTTTCTGAGCTGGATTTTTCCTCTAGCCATCAAGCAGTATTTTGAGCGGGCAAAGTAATGCTGGAAGTGGGATATCTGGAAAGTCATCTGCGTCAAAACGTCTTAAAGGACCATGTTACAGAACCGTAGACAAACAGTCCGTAGTAGACGAGGATTTATTCGGTGAACCTCAAAGAAATAAGTGCAGACAAGTAGGTCAAAGTGCAGGATGTAACCTGAGTAGACTAATGTAAATAACGAAAATAAACAATGTGAACCAGAAATCACAGTTTACAGAGCAAACGTTGCCCAAAATTCGTGCGAGGATGATAGATTGTTGCGGAAAACGAAGAAAATTAGACATATTTCATCGGATCTAGTTCGTGAACTGATGTAAGTTTCTGAGTTAAAGTAATTGCTTTCACAGAATTCCCGAATCGGATTATAATACAAAAGCTATCATTCTGAGTAAAGAGAAGTTTGACAATCTAAGCAAGAAGGCAAAAATAATCACGGAAAAGGATGAAAAGGAAGCAGCTGAAAAGGCTAATAAATTAAAAGCCGATGCCGCGGTAAGATATGCAGATTGCAATCGGCGTTGAATATCTTAAGTGTATTCTTTTAGTACTCACCGCAAAAGCAGAACGCTTACATATATTTTTTAAACTCAAGTGGTTGACAAATGTCTTTGGTGGCACACGACCAAGTCTACAATTATGAACTCTTCGACGAACAGCTAGGACGCGCATCAGTAGGTTGCGCAATCTACTGATGCTATAATCTAAATGCTGTTAGCACACATATATACATATATACTGGTTATACTTAGTATACTGGGCATGAGTAAATCCCTGAGTGATACCAGAGTGACTCTGTGTAATCTCCTTATTGTCCCTCTGATTAACCACTTATAAAAGGACGAGGAGTCAGTCATGTAAAGGATCAGCAAATAATACTATATAGTACGAATGTGGCGGATGATAACGTGTGGTGTAAAAACGTTGAGCAAACTTATCAACGTCGTTTACTGGATGACTCTTGTTCCCGCGAATGCTAAGCACAAGCCAACTGGTCTCTGGGGGGCATTTATTGATAACTAAAATAACACCGTCGGTAATCCCATATATAAAATCTGTTTTTGCAGTGCATAATTTCCCAATATTTCGGCCGCGCTTTAAATAACACACCTTGAAACCGGAATATAACAAACCAACCGAATAGAAACTTGTAGTTTTACCCAGTTACTCACTTTGCTTATCACGCATGTTCATTGCTTTACGGAAACCAGGTGTAAACTATGCGAAACATGCATCCACATTGACGGTGACGCCCCAGTCACTAAAAAGACCGAAAACAGCATTACATAAACCATTGAATAATAGCCCGGAAGTCGCAAGATTTGGAAGAGTAGTGCATTACGGGAGTATCTTTTGGTTCAATGAAGGAATGCTCATATGGTTATCCGTGTAGTGATTTATCATCTTGCTGAGAAACTAGCTTCGCTGCTTATTAGCAGGTCTTTTGTGGACCGTTAATTACTGAAACAGAATAAAATATATAGTTTATGTTTGTATTCATATAACACAGTAGGTAGATGTTTGTTATTATCCCAACTACCAATAAAACTGATCTACACAGAATCATTCACCTTACTGAGCAACGAAACTGGAGAAATTAAAGCTCGTCTGTCTGAAACAATATCAGTTCATCTTGAGCTTCGATACAGCGGGAGCTTAAGCACTCTGAATGTTCTGTATTACCTACTAGGACAGAATACTGTAATAGGGATAAACCGGCTCGAAAAACGGTGATAAACAAGTTACAAATAGGTGAAATTACGTGTGTATTTAATCTAAAATATTGCTTCCATAAAGGGCAAACGTTGTTTGTGGTATTGCATTGGTGACAGCAATATATTAGTAAATCCTTCGCTATTTTTTTAAAAAATTCCTTCATTCATCAATTTGCTTCATAGTGTATTGCATACCCTATTGACTGAAATGGCCATACTCACGATTGCGAAATGGGAAATTATAATATCTTATTTAATACTCAGAAGTCATACTCGTTGGTTTCATTTATTTAGTGCCGAAAATAACGGAGAACGATTTGGTACAATGAAGCATTGCTTTCGTTCGTCTTATCAAACTGAAGTTCCTTACGCGTATTATGTCCTTGTTTCTTGTCAATTTTGTAAGAGAGAAATTCAGTTCCTGTGATTTTCATAACGACGTATTTCTACCTACACTGCGTGAGTTTAGTAAATCTCTAACAGATTTCGAAAGAAGCCGTATTCAACAAAGCACAGTGCTTTCAGTAGTAACTAGGAGAGCTCATTTATTTTCGTCGATGGAAAGCTGTCTCATTTTTAATTCTACTATTTAGCAGTGCATCTTTACAAATTACAGTCCCTTTTGGTGCCTACTTGGAGATATTCCCTCATTTGTTGTCCGTCAACCTTGCATAATTATCACGGTTCCCCCACCAATGAACAACAATATTTTACTCGGTTATTCGACATCAGCGGTGTTCATGAGTATATGCGGGGAAAAAGTCGAATGAAGAATACTCCATGCATCTATGTTGTTCACTGGTGCAGCTAGATTTCTGAAATTACATTGGCCAACGAGGATATAGCATCGGCTGCACGCAACCGATGGACATTAACAACAGGCAATCAGAACAGCCAAAGCGAGAACTGTTTCAGTGTATGCACGTACACAGACTGGACACAGAGGCCTGCGCAGTTACCTTAGAGGAGTATATGCCAAAAAACACGAATGTGTCTGCAGCCGCCTTCTGCGTCTTACATACAAGTTATCTAGATAATCAATAATCCTAACCGTAGATACAGGCCTTAGCTAGTTTTCAGCGCTAGTAGGATTACCAGTCTCATGGAAAATCACAAAGTCAAAGTTGCACGTTGCTGAACTCGTTTCAGTGAGATTCATTTCAAACTAAGTTATCGATCAACCGCTCCATTAAGAATCGACGAGTAAATGATTTGCGCTCAGTTTCTTCTTCCAACCACTTGACGAATGTACCAAGATTCCTGAACTGTAACATGTCCCAACCAGAGCATAAGCTTGTGCAAAAACGAATTTCGAAATTTGTTTAAAAAAACGGTTTGACTCATAAGTGATTAAATGTGCAGTAAAAGTCGCAATTGTTGCACTTCCAAAGGATCGTTGTCGTAATTCTCGTCCTCTGTAAGCGAAGTTGGCAGATGAAAGAGACATTAATTATTTTCATGGCTGCAGCAGTTCACTGGCATTTTGCGAAGTTTATGTGCTTTGTGCACGGTTTGGGAGTAAGCCTGTTTTATAGATGAAGCAACAGAGCAGTTGAACGTGCTCCTGAAATTCACCATTTAAGTTTGATTATAACGATTTGTAAATAAGTATCCGAGAAACTCCTCTGCAATAAGATCTGCACATATATATATTGATTAACTTCAGTCAATAGTGTTCGCTTACAAAATACTAGTTTGCATAATTTCATATACTCCGAGCCCTGCTTTTCATTTATTCGTCGCCAGTTTTGATTGAAAAGAGCGGATTCCGATGGAAATGTTCCCAAAGCGTTCCTTTGTGTAGTCACCTGCACTAATTCCTCCAAAGTTACTGACATAGAGAAGCGCTAGCGAATCTATCATCATTATAATGCACAACTAATCATGTTTCCATAAACAGCCCCACTTTTTGACTTCTCCATTAGAAGCTGACAATTGGCGACATTCTTTACTAGAGAAAAGCGAAGTGTTATGCAGTCTTTTGATGCTTTTTATGAACTGTTGAACTACCGTTTCATCAGATGCGAAGCAACATGGAAAATTACAACGCATTTACCCAAGGTGCTCAGGATGCTCTCATTAACTGAGTTAACGCTAACCATGACTTTCGTTAAAAATTTATATAAACGGAACAGATAAACTGAGTACAAATGCAACTAACAGGCAAATAGTCCTCTTAAAGCGTCCAACCTCATGTAGCGTTTTCACTCCATCTATTTACAGCCCTTTGTCTGAATCACATCATTCAAAGTTAATATGGAACGGAACTTATCTCTTTAGCCCCAGCTGTGCAGTATTGATCAAAACATCCACTTCTTTCCGTCTGGGAACGGGATTCTTTCTCAACGGATGCTGCTCAATGCGACGGCGTGGACGGCCGTCTGAGTGTTGCTGCACTGAAGGATGCGAATCCGTGGAAAGGGAAACAACTTTTGAAAAATCTTTAGATATTTATAAGTAAACTACCAATAGTTTTTCATCCTAGATCTGGTAAATGGGACATGGACAATTGTTGTCCTAACCTGCATCATTTGAGCATTTATTGTTAAAAGCCGTCCTATCACTAACAACCCTAGAAGTGGTAGCAGAAGCAAATACGGCCGCTTACTTTATCATTCGTGAGAATCACAGTGCGACGTTCGCTGATATTATCCTTCAAAATATCTCCCGGGTCACATCTTTCCTCTAGGTAGTACGCTTGCGTAGCATGCGCATCCAATGGACCGCAACCCCAGGCAGTTTGAAGCAGTTAGGCCCTATAATGCAATGGTGAGGAGTGAATCTTCCCGCCCATGCAAAATAAAGTGCTAACGTATAAGTCTTCGTAATCATCTAGTTGCGGAATTCAAATGGTGTTGTTGCTACTTTCTGCTTTCAATCAGATAAGTATAGGATGATAAATCCAGGAGGTTGGCATATATATCATCCGATAGCAATGCGTGCAATATTGCTGGCCCCAGGTATGGTGAGTTCCATATTTCAAACTCCGATGCTGTTCTGCATGTCCTCTGGAATTCACAAGGTAGATGTTTACTCATTACCGCCACCCGGTCATCTATTAACAGTGAACCTGCGATTGATGCACTTTGTGACGAATATTCCCGGTAAAAAACAAGTCTTTTCATCAAACCCATGTAGATGGAATGCTGTTAGTCAAGTGGGAAGAGTTTAATTATGCCCATATTGAGGAACTCAAGAGAAGATTTACCTACGTGATGCGCGTCCTGTTCTCGACATCTAAGACTGGGATCATTTTGCAAGCAGCCACTAGTGTCTGGGAAGTGTACTCGTCAATGTTGGAAGCAACAGTTGTTATGATGTTTCACTGATTTCACGTAGACTTTGGCCAGTGGGGCCGGTATGACACTGTGCAAGCAAAAAGATGGATTTGTTATCTGGATTCACATACCCGTTCTCAGAAAAGTCGCCGACTCATGGACGGTGTCCAAAAGTTACTCATATGCGCCTGTTTGTTTGAACAAGCCGCTGAAAAGGCCAGAAAAGAACACAAGGAAACATGGGGTCACCGGTTTGCCCAAAATTAGCCATAGCTGGTGCTTTGAATTGCTGAATGATGACAGACCATCACTGCGCAACTGAAGGCCAACCGCTGCATCGGCAGACGCTCTTCTACGCCAAAATGAAAATGTTTGCCTCTGGACATTCTGTTTTTTGGAGTCCAAAATGGAATACCAAGCAGTTTGTGCGAATCACCGGGAAGGTCCATGCAAAGTTGTTAGAATCCCAGCAGTTCCTGTAAACCTTTCACTGTAAGATCCCCTGGAAAACTGCTTGCCTAACTACAAATGGAGCAATGCACGATCCAATGGGACGATCTATTTGTGCACGTTGAACAGCAGTTTCCAAACCCAATAAAGATGCGATGATTTCATAAATTACGCGGCCTTTTACCTTTTATTTATTTGCGGGATCAGTGCTGCAGCCACCTTGGCCAAGTCGGAAGCAGCGGTTTTGCAGGAATCCTTATTAACTGGGATAAGTCTTAACGAACGAAGTTTACGTATAAATATAGGGACTTACATGCTCACAGTTGCTGTCTGGCTTGCATAAATTGACTAAGAGTTTCCAGCTATTTATTTGCTAACTGTGTTTGTAAAGTTCGATTCACAGTCTCCGATAAATTCGAAAGTCAGCGAAGTGGCTCCCCTTAATTTGTAAAAAAAAACGGCTAGCCTTACAAATTACCTTTGCTGCTGGATGGTCCTTTTCCACCATCTGGCCGTGAAACACCAAATATTCTTTTTATCAGATGCTTTTGTAATTCTCGAAGATCCCGGGAGTTGTTTAGGTGTCAAAAACTAACTTGTGCTTACAAGAGAAGTAAAAAATCTAGAGTTTAAAACCCCAAACGTGCACTCATAATATCGATCAAATAATAAAGGCATCTTAGATCGTATTCAACAAAGAAAAATTTCAGCTCAAAATGGATAAGTTACACGAGGGATCCAGTACAGTTATACCACTGATCAATGTGGTTTATGTGCCTAGGGGTTTTGATTGAGACGCAACAGTCCCATAGAATAACCAAAATGGTATGCAAGACGCATTGATTTCGCTCACAAAACTATTCATCCTCTCACACTGTTTATTTCCTGGGGAAGAATTCATATTTACAAAGTCAGCCCCCTTGCATGTTCGTGAGCCGAGATTGCGGGCACATGCAAACAACAGAATTTGGGAATTTATGCCCATTTCAGAAATTAAAGGATGAATGTTTGAATTTTTCAGGACATAACTATGTGAGGCACCTCAACATACCGTATCGTGAATTTCGTTAATTAATTGGGCAAATTTACGAGTGACCTCAGGGCGTGTTTGATTGTCCCGCTATGCTGACTGGCTAGATATATGCATGCATTAGGGTGTAATTTAGAATTAATTCTCTGCTTGTGCAGCTGAAAAAAATCATAATTATATCTTCTATTCCCTCGCCCAAACAAAAATGTTGAAGCCGTGTGAACTACATGTTATTGGGCCAGTCATAGCGAAGAGACGATATGATTTCACCCAAAACTTGTACCAGCTTAGTAAGAATGCAGAGCTTTGCGCGATATTAACATGAATCGTTTGAAAATCCTTTGGATACTGTATACTTTATTATCGGCTTTTGACGATCTTCAAAGTCAGTCAGGAATGAAAGCTCACAAAAGCGCAAATCTACCGTCTTAGCAAAGATCACTGTGCCAAAATAGTGTACTTTACATTCTTTAATCTAAAAACGAACTTTGCATTGAACAGGGTTGCTACATGAAAAATAGCAGAAATCACTCATTTCTTGACGAACCTCCAAAGATCGGAAAGGTCCGAGATAGTTTAACTTGGATTAGTGGTTACCCCACCTTCACGGTTGTTGCAGGTATTGTAATCAGCTGGTGCTATATCTAAACGTTTAAACTTGGTCACTGAAAACTATTGCATATTGGTGTCACAGTCTTGAATATTAAATCTATTCTGAAAAATCTACCCTTAAACTTGTGGTCGATTTCTGGTAATGCAACCGGCACAATGGATATAAATGGCGGGTTATGCTCTACACAGTTCCCACTCACGTAGTTTTCACAGATTTGCAAGACTATAGACAGGTTACCTTTTTGTCATCAAAGACTGAATCGTTAGAGAATCGCGATGTCAAAATGCTTATCATTCTATTGTCATGACTCAATCTTGTTTGCCGGGATACTGAACGCCCCATTGTACTGATAAGTTTCGTCCTAAGATGATTCCCTCAGCAGCTTGCTATCAGTTGCGTTGAAAGTTTCATACCACTAGTTTTGGGAAGTTCAATAACGTTAGTCCATTGAAGTTGCCAGAGGCTCTATTTATCTCTTTCCAAACAAAACTCACTAGCCAAATAATAAACATATTTTCCATTAAAGAGGCATTATATCCACACATTCCTCAGGTATGAATATGAATAGGCAATTAATTTTATCTACCAACTAAGTGTAAATTATTTATATCTAATGATGGCATTATGAAGGAAATTTGCACCCATCAATGGTGTTTGAGCATTTTTATATATTAAAGTGTTCAATATTCCTAAGCATCATTCCAATATGTTTGCATAATGGAAATCACACAAGCTAACCGGTGCAACAAGGCCAGAGTGTAGAACTCTTGCATTTTTAGGCATCAAATCAAGGCAGACAGCGCAGCCAAGATAGATTGTTTTATTAGATTATGCCAGCTAGACAGTCAGAAACAGACTGGCGTTTTATCTTTATACCTAATTTGTAAAATCCTTCAATATTAACCAATACGGTTTGAAAGGATAACTAGTTATTTCAATTCAAATCCAGAATATTTGTTTAGACCTAGAACAATAACAGTTCCAACTATATCCGTCGCGTCAAGTAGCCTATATTTGATTCCAACAAAGGCGTCAACCTCGTTGTAACCATTTTGTTCATTGCAGTTTCGGTTAAAATTATTGCATACTCGAATTTTTGCACAAACGATTCAGATAGTTAAGGTCGAATCGCGTTGTAAATTGTCCAATTTATAGTCATACGCACAGAAGAAAACGTTTTAGCCTATCTTGTTTGATGTGCTTTGTACAATATGGGGCAAAGCTGACCGAGTGAATAAACCTGGTGGGTGAGTTGAATATTAGCATTTTTTTCTATTTTATTTATAAGAGTTTCTTGTTTATGATTTGAAAATGACTGGAATAACTAGTTCAATGGAGCAATTGTTTAATATCAGTAAAATGAAGTATCTTTCTTTTGCTTACCTTTTTACTTGTTTGCATGACTGACTTCCGGGAAGAGATGCTTTTGGGACATATTATGAAAAGCAGACAGTGCCAAGTGATCATTCTCTACTTGATATTAAAATCAAACACTGCATTAACCTCAAATTGTCACAACTTCATCGTGTTGCATTAAGGGAACAGATTTTTCTCGATCATCCTTTGGAATTTTGCTGAAAAAAACAAACGCGAATCCACCTTATATGGCGAAGAGTTATTCACAAATTTTCGTACATGAGCTATTTCATTTTTTCCTAGATACCCAATTACAAGAAACGTAAATGCGGGCCATAATAATTATTTTTTGCTAATGTTGCTCTAATTAAGTAATGTCACACGAACCACTCATGTACTGCCGATAGGAACATCATTTTCTCCCATGCTAATGTAATATTTTTTTGCACTGTATGCATTTGGGTCTTCATTAGCAGATATTAGCAGACAATCGGCCCACCTACACCAAAATCAAACTACTTTTGGAGTTATCAATGTTCTGGGAAAATTATCTGCTTGCTCGTATGCCCATGCGAATGTTAATAATGGCACCTAGTCTACTTTGTATCAATGCACACTATTATTGGATGGGTACAAAGCAGATATCATTAACCAGTTCGAGGCATCTAAGCTTTACGCGAGACTGAGATTTATGTGAGAATAGAGTTTATGGAAGTCTGCTTGCCAGGGACGGGATTCGGCTGATTTAATTAAACATTATTTTCATCAAAAAAGTCTTGGTTTTCTATAATGGCGAATTAAAACAGTGACTAAAACTGAGCAGGCTGAAAAGTTCTCTCTCATTCTACATTTCACTGTCTTCCTAATAATTGTATCCGGATGCACAAAGCTTCTCCAAATCATTCACCGTGTGAACCATCGTATGAGTGTGACTATTAGGCATGATCATGCGTTATTTCACGATGTCCAGTGTAAACGAACAGTAAAAAAGGTCAAATCGTCTCGTCGGTTTCCGTGAGCCCCACACGCTGGATGAATCCAGTAACCTATGCTCCGAGAATTTTATGCAGTCAGTACCTCTCCGGTAACCAGTTTCACCAAGGGACTACGGTTTCCCAAAAATCTACCGAAAAATATATTGTGGTACATTAGCACCTAAAGACAACCCTATTAGTAGGTGCGATTTACACCGATGCTTGAGAAATTGAAATACTTGGTACATGCTAGTAGTAAGAGATTGAATGTTTTCAGGAAATGATTCACCATGTGATATCATCGCTCAACTCACCATGAAGAAACCATGGAAGCACTGTACAGCTGTTTCATCCTTGTTACGAATCATCAGCAGGGCATACCCACCACGCCCGAACTGGGACGCGAAAACGGGACGAACGATTCTGAGCAGAACGCCTCAGCCATTAGGCAGGCTGTCAACGGTTTGTTGAACTTCACCACATGATGTTGCACCTATGATGATTCCTAACAAAGATGAAAGAGCTGTACGGTGCTTCGATGGTTTCTTAATGGTCAATTGAGCGATGATATCACATGGTGAATTATTTCATGAAAGCAAAATACTGCGTGCCAAACAAAACATGCGTAAGTAATCAATCAGAAACACTTCGACGGTTGTTTTAAATCATAGTTTTCGTCCTTCCTAACTGGAACGGCCGTCTTAATTCTGATCCAATTCAAATGGGCTTAATTAAACAAATTGTCTTTTGCAGCTCAACAGCAATGTTCGCATATTATTCGCAATCAAACTGTTTATATGGGTTTGTTCAGGCTGAAACTCAGGAACAGATATTTGCCAGGCTCATTGTCTCTTATTTGGTCTTCAGTTACGCAACGCTTCTGTTCGCCTCTGAGATTGTCATGAAACCAGAGGGCGTTTTCCTTGCTCCAAAATTAAAACGTATAGTTGACTCCTTATCACGCTGCTTTGTTTGCAATCGCGTTATTCACCTGAGTGTAGACGGGCTTGCTGGGCAACCATTTTCTGGACATGGTCCGTTCACGCTGCCCTGTGACTCACCAGAAGGAAAAAAGGGCTCTCCTACTTGTGGAGCCAGTTCGTAGCCTTACCTCGAAAAGGTTGACAGATAACGAGTCTTCGATGCAGTTTAACTATCGCGCAGTAAGCTAAAGTCACGACCCATCTGCTTTCCGTCTCCGTTACACAAAAATATTCTTATCCGGGAGTTAATACCATAAAGATATTACGAGAAATACTGTGAACACCACTGTTTAACCATGAACTTTGCTGATGCATTCACTACGATGACTTAGAAGAGGAATTTGAGTAAATGCACATTTCTCCAGAATGGCACTTTACCAAGTTACGTAGAAGAAAGTTCAAAGTTGCAATAAAAATTAACCAAAGAAACATATAATGGTCCGGAATAGTAGATCATTGTGTCCGTATTTACAAAAATAATGGTAATAAACCGTCAAAATATACCTTGGTTTTGACGGTACTGTTTGAGACGAACGCTTAGGTCTCCGAGTCAGTTACTCTAAAGTACTCAAGACAAAAATGCTGGTAAATGCTTCTTCAAATGTATGCTAAACTACCGTTTGACGTGTAAAATTGTACATGTGTCAGTTGGCAATTACGGTGGCGTTTGCTTGCGTTTTTTCAACTATGTTAGCGCATTTTCCCTGGAAATTTGCATTTGCTTTGCCACCTCAGGAGCTGTTCATTTGGGTAGCGATTTTACCGGACGGTTTACGGAGAGTTAGTTGTAAATATGAGCCAACTAACCAGTTACGATCATTTGGACAAATAAAAACGGTTTTGCTGGGATGCTCGGAGTAATGATTCTAAACAGAAACAATTTCCAACGTTTTGACTACCATGGATAGTCTTTCCCAAGGCAAATTTTGCAATCAAATGACTGAGGGGACGTTCACCTGTCAACAGATGTTTAGTTGTCTGTGTGTGTGTTTGTGTGTGTCTAGGAATAAGTGATCCAGACAGCCATCAATATTCCGTATTCTGAAGCATATTGAACGTATGTTTACTGTACAGTCGTGAATACGTTGTCGTAGGAACGTACGCGAAACAACCAAGGTAGCTTTCACAGATTGAACTGAATTATCCGGAGGTCT
>LUCM01008055.1:13650-63200 GCA_008360955.1 Fasciolopsis buskii
CAGTTGACAGGTGAACGTTCCCTCAGTCATTTGATTGTAAAACTTGTCTTGAGAGCGACTGCCCACGGTAGTCGAAACGTCGGCGCATTACATTTACCAACAACACTGTTATTAACATGATATCATTCACAATTAAAACCAATAGATGGCGCATCGATTTTTCGATACACTCCTTACGTCATTTCCTCTTGAAAGAAACAATTTCAGCATTGTGTGAAGGCAATCTGTTTATTCCGCACATGTTCTATTCAAAATGGGATTATTTTTTTGTCACAGCTGTATGATTTGTTGAAAGCAAGTCTTTTCCTTTGTTTGAATCGCCTTCATGATTATGGGTTAACGAAGAGGCCTACAATGCAACAGATCTTCACTTCCAATCATCATGGGAGAGACAATACATTCTTCATCACCGTCACTGTTAATCACACCTGGCCAGATGGTCAATGAAATATTTGCGAACAGGGCGTTCGTCTAGGTCTATCCTGTGCAATTTGCAAATAAACACAAATTCTCCTCCCAGGTTTCCACGCCAAGGTAGGTTAGGTTTGGCAAGCAACAAATGGCAACGTTCTGCTACGTTTATTCTTTTGTACTTAAACGCAATGCTAAACAAACCGGTCCCAGAAAAACCTCAGAATGATCTTATTTTAAAATAACTTTGTAACCTACCTCGGAGATGAGAATTTTACAAATGGTATCTTGATTTTTTTAAACTTTCCCAAGCGCTGTCTTTATCCAGTTGGCGAGCTGTCACAGAATTTCTGATATTCTATATGATTCCTTAGTTCGAAAATCACACAGATGGTAATATCTAAGCATTTTTAAGGCAACACGTTGGAATTCGTCGTTCGAAGAAGATTGCAAAAGAGCATCTAGATTTAACAAGAGGAACAAATTTAGAACCGTTTTTGAACATTGTTTTAATCGTTACATTGAATGGATCGTTTTTTATTCTGACCAGCGATGGTCAAATGGATAAAGCCCGCTTGTTTAACTCTGAAAATCGCGGGTGCGAATCCACCGACCGCCGGCCAACTTTCGCATTTGACGATCCTGCGTAGATCATAACCTCTTTCCTGAACAAGAACACACTGTCGGTTCCTTATGAATATTGTGGGATTTACACAACGCGACCACGTATTACGGATCATTCTAGCAAACGACCGAATAAATCCGAAACAATGGGTTTTAACAGAATTCATGTCAGTCTTATGCGGAGATTCGTAGCTTCACAAACATTCGTCACTACTCAACTTGAAGCAACTAAACAGCCTTCCTGAACTGTGTTTAGTGAAGAAACTCCAATCTATATTAACTTCTTATTGAAAAGCAGAAAAAAATTCTACCCCATATTTGTGCATGTAAATATGCTGCCCCTCTCTTTTGTCAATGCGCATGCCAATTTGCGTCGATGTCAGTAATATGGTTCTTTTGAGGAAATCATAGCTATAAATGGTGATAAATTGTTGGGCAAAATCGCTTAAGTATTCGATTTGCGCATGGTTGTAAGATTGTGATGAACACACGAAGTCCTTCTTAGTCGAATGTTTAAGTTCTTAACAGGACGCTCCGTCTGCATTCGCATTCTGCATAACTAAAGCAATGCTCTCCAAGGTTGTAATCGTCCAACATTTTCTTGAAGTGGTCTCATCTTGAGTTTCAAATATCTGACATCAGCAGTGACTTGTTCATAAACCAAGCACTTGACAAACGTTCCCATAAACCGGTGTGCCATGTCAAGGCTTATATTTCAGTTTATCCCCGGTAGGTGTCAGCATGACAGATTTGTAATAGATTGTAGTTTTAAAACAGCAAGACTGTGGAAGAAATTTTATTTAACGTATTGCCATTGTCTTCTTTTGGTTCGTTCACAGTAGAACGCATTTGGGCAAACTTTTTGCGAAATTCTGGCGAGAATGTCGCGCTGGAAACTATGTAAACTTGAATTTTTTTCTTTTCAGTTTTCTGATAGTGAGTTGCGAACTAGAAGGAAAACAGCCAAAAGTTCAGGGGGTTGTTAATGCGTTCATTTTGTTCATTAGTTGCATTTTTGGTAGTACAGTTTGGTGGTGAGGTAAAGAAACGAGCTTATTTTTTCAGCATGTCACTGATTAATCTTGGTCAAGTTTATTCGAGTTAGATTCATGAGGGTGTAGGAATTTCTGTTTCCTCTGCCTTAAAATCAGGACAATCAGCTACAAATCTGTAGCATAATCATGTGCCCATACCAAATGACATGTTTAAGACTTCTCTATTACTGATAAGATTCAAATGACCTAACTAGTACGGAACATGTGTGTGCCGCACACTTCTCGAACGTGATAAAAACAAGAAATTTTGTACGATCCCCTCCAAAGCAATGAGAAATCACTGCCGAAATTTGATCCATCATCCTGTTTGGCTGAAGTTGATGACAGATTGGTTTCCTGGTTCATTATTGGCAGTTCGTCCAATCAGTTGCGTGACCGTTGAGTTGATCTCGGTTGACTTGTAGGATTTTCCATTTTTAATCTTGCTGACAGGAATAGAAAACTTTATCTTAAGGGGAATAAAATTCATCTGGGGATTATAATACTTCGAAACAATTTTGTCATATTCGAGTGTTTTCGAGGATTGGATTCCAACACAATGTAACCAACCTTTGCTGAGCACGAAATGTCCAAATAATAACTGAAACTTAGCGATTGTAAGATGCCATTAGTCATTGTGTAGTGACGAATACAACCATTTTTGTAATAGAATGATAGGTTGTAGTCTTTCATCTTCCAAAGTTCATCCTACAATTTCATGATCACAAGGATGAGTAAGAAAGATTGTCTTGGTTTTTCGGTCATTCAAAAGTCAAATGACTCTCAAATTTTCTTTCCTGGGTCTTAGCATGCTGTTTAAAATGAAAAGCAGCCAATTACTATTTCGTAGTGAAGAATTTCATGTACATCCAGGTATTTTAATAAAAGCAATAGTTAGTGGTAAATTTATGCTTATTTGTGGCTATACTAGTCGCCTGCAGAGCCAGGTCTTTTGTCCATTAAAAGGGAAAGAATGGCAACAAAATTATATTTGATATTTCACTGAGATGTTACTCACATGACTCTCACGTGATCCTCCTATGATGATTATGACGTAAACGTGAATATTTAGGCAGTCGTTACTAGCTCCATATGTGGATTCGGACTCAACCAAAAAGGTTCGCATTGATAGCAAAGCGTTGATACTTTGTTTTTTTGCATCTACAAACCTAGTGAAATTTGTCGTTGAATGCTTTTGCGGTTTTTTCTCATAGACTCATGATCAGTTTTCCAGTTTTATTTGTATCCGATACTGGTAGATTTGTGGCAGTTCAGAAGTCCTGTTCCATGCAGGGGTTAGCAGCTGTAGCGGTGAAATGAGGGGAAAAATGGGAGTAGCCACAGCAGCATGAATGGAATGTAAAGTTTTAGGACGCATGCGTGCACGATTAGTTGAATATGGTAGCGAGTGTTGGTGTCAAGCTATGTCGCGACAGAAAAATTGTAAAAGGAATAGGTTGACCCACAATTTCTTTGCTTTACTATTCGCTATCAACTCTTTGAAGTGCCTGGTAATAATTAACTAAAATCGTCCGTCAGACGATCTGTTCTGAACGAACTAGGCACTGAGGAGCCAGTCCTCAGCCTCCCGAAATTTATATGGATCCCCAGTTAATTAGAAATTCGAACATTCCAGAGGTCTGACAAAAAACTGCTCACTCGATAAGAAGCGACCAACTGGTTCGAAACTTTAGACGGTGGGAAGAAGACGGCTATCTGCATCAGTTCTCAAATCAATCCAGACTTATTGGAAATGCACCCGGCATGCGGAACCTAATAGAACCAGTCCTTTGTGACGCCATCGAGATACTCGTCTCGGGACAAGAGGCAGAGATGCGAAGTTGGAGAGAGCATTTTGTCAATCCGCCGAATCTTTCTAAAGGGATGTTCGACATAAGGTGGTTCCTTACCCACTGGAAGCCCGGGTAAAAACAACAGTATTGCTATTAGCCCTCTAACCCCATGGGGAGTTGTTACTACAGTAAACAGAAAGGTCCATGTGGGAGACGGAATCAGAGATAAGTTATAAAACTCCTTCCTTCTGGCATTGCATGAGTCCACCCTCTCTCTTCTCACTTAGACAAATGAACAGTCTCCAGCTGAATTCAGTCTTATATTGTCAGGAAAGAGTAATGATATAGTATGTGCTAGTTACCGCACAATCAGCGCGATCGACGAGCCTCCGGATACATACTCTGAGTCGATGCTCAGAAAAATACATTTCAGTCACGGAGGTGCTGCTGATGTAAGGGATGCAAGAACCAGTTATTAGATCTCTTCCAAGTACTAAAACATCCCTTCCATAAGTTAATCATCGAATTCATTTATTCTAATGCACCATTCGACTTATATGACAAGCACGCCTAATGGAGTACTTTACAGCAACCGACCTGTTGTAAAACCTCTTCAGTCTAATGAGATCATGTTGCCCAAATGCTACTGCACACATACACATAAATGGATAAGAATCCTGAGAATTCTACTATTATTCTGACATCCGACAGAGTTGATTACTACCAGGACTTTTATTCACTTATCTGTTCGACTGGATGATTCAACAAGCGCCCATCGATTGGCCTATCGGTCAGCTAGTTACAAATGATTCGTCGACTTGTTCGAGATTCGCGGATAAGATTAGCATTTTTACGGGGCAATGCGACTGCACTAAAATCTACTTTGCATTATTCAGTTTTCTTCGCAAAATCCACGCAAATTGAAGTCAACATATCAAAGAACAAGATTTCTCGGCTGGGGTTGTACAGTTCACGTGAAAATTTTAGGTAAACAGCTAGATATTGGAAAATGTGTGGATACTAATTATCTTGGCTGCACGATCCTCCTAGACAGTCAAAACTAGGATATAGCTAGCCTGAGAATTGACAATAACGGGGAAGCGGTTTTATGCTAAATACGTAATTTTGAATGAGGAGTAAGATCAGTCTCCAAGACAAAGTGGGAATTTTTCGAGCGAACATTCCATATTCAGCCCCGGTTGTAAAATGTGACTGTTGTGGACGTCAGAAAGCGGAAAATGCTTAACCTCTCCTAACCATGATTGAAACCCAAAAATTCACCTTATGCCATCAGATAACAAGCAACACGATGAAAAATCCTACGGTGACATTGGAAATTGTCAGTTTTCCTTCACCGATGACGTTTATATTGATCTGGACATATGATGGAGCAGCGAAGTAAAGTGACTCAGCACACCGTCAGTCATGTGGCCCACTTCCAGATTGATACTACCACCTTGGAAGATAAGGCAGAACATGGATCAGTATTGTTAAGTCGAAATTCGAGTGAATGGACCTTTAGTTTGTTCCCAACGTTTTTGTCTTTGGAAGCAGAACTGAGTCTATTTTTATTTCGATCACTACTATAACGGATGTTCGCGCGCAAGTGCTATTCTCGACATTCTGAAATCCTCTTCATTCCTCCATTTGATGTAATCATAAAAAAGAGCCCAGATGATCGTTATCATCTATGCGAATTTTGACATTGCCATCTAGATGAAAATGTATCTTTCAAGCAATAAAGAGACAGCGCTCGGTAAAGCAAAACAGAGCGCATTAGGAAACGAGTAAAATAATCGATTTCGCCTTCTTATGACTGCGTGGATTCTTTTTCAAAGTAGTCTTTCTGTATCAGTTTGACGATTTACTACTAAGAGAGTCGCATGGTTATTTAACAGGTGTGATGTAATTGCACCATGCGCAAAAGATAAAATCGGAAAACAAAATTTATGTAGTACCGAAACAAGTCTTGTCATCTGCTGGGAAAAGAATCTTAATGGAACAACATGCGATAAAGGGGCAACGGGTATTTCAACGATAGTCTGAAAATTGGTGCTTGCGATAGTTCAAGTTTCTCGTTTCCAAAGGACAATGACAGTTGAACTTAGCCTACAAAGATTTTTCAAGACAATTTGATCATTTAAAGAAAGATCTAATTACATTTCCATTAATCAAACTGAGTAATACATTAGCATATGAAATCAGCACTACTGTGAATGCATGAACGAATAATTGTGTCAGTGTTAAAGACTTGCAAATCAAATATAAAAATAACATCTTAGGAAAATCAAAATTCTTTAAAGCTGATACTGCAATTTAGAATGCTTCCCTAGAGTATGACATGTAGCTTAAGAAGCATTAAAAATGTCCATGGCGATCCGCGACTGTTGGTCGAACCCGAGGGTCGAATAGCACACAGGAGCGGACGAAATTTTAACAAAACCTCTTCAGCATTGGGTATTAGTTACGGCTGGGAATCATGTAATTCTCAATTAGTATTGAATCGCATCGCAGATATGAGGCATTGATGAAACCATTCTCGCAGTCCGTTTCATTTGATGAACTTTGGTTTTCTGTTCTGGTTGTGAAATCCGATAAATGACAGGTGTTTTATCAAATGATTATGCATTTTGGACATACTTTCGAACGCTAGGAAGCATCCAATTTGAGAAAACAAGAAATGCGAAAATACGATTTGGCTAGGACAAAAAATGCCCGATTGACCGATCTTGAAGAAGAGGCACGAAAACAAGCGGAAGTCCTTTTACAAAAAGCTTTGGAACAAAGACAAGATCAGGAAGACGAAATCAAAGCCTTGAACGAATTGATATTGAATGCCAAAATTCAAGCTATTCGTGATGAACAGATATTGGAAAAACAACAAATTAAGAAGGAATTGATGGAAGAAGATCTACGTCTGGATGATATGATGGAAAAAGCCAGACAAAATGCAATTCGTATACAGGAAGAGATTGAAAAAAAGCGCCAAGAACAAGTAAGTATATGAAATCTAAACAATAGAAGTTAGTTCTTGAGAACCTAATTGATTACCAGTTTTTCAGTAAGTCCAGAGAAATGTAACATATTTGGCAAATGGCCTTTTATTGAAGTGAAATTCGGAGATACACGAAAACAATACGAGGGGCATTCCAGAGCCATTGTAGACTTTATGAATTCCCAGTTATTCTCAAGGTTAGTAGCCATGTGACTAGCTGAAAAAGTACAAAAGAAGAGCACAATATGTGAACTCGTGTAGACAGGGGCAAATGAATGCAAGCATCCCACCTGGAGTGACTGGACTTGTGATTAATAAGGGTGGATAATAACACAGACTGAACCGACTGACGCAGCGGAATACCTGTTGTGCAAAACAGGGACGTCTTATATGTCAACTTTCAACTTTTGTCGACTTATTTATTAATGAATCCTATCTGGTTAGCACTCTTCATCACTTAGCGTTACATAGCAAAGCAAGTCCACTTGGCTGAGACTTTTCTTCTAGATTTTTACAATAATATGGAAAGAATGAATATTCAAAGCTACAAGATTGAGAAGAGAACAACATGCCGTGTTAGCCAACATACAGAATACAATCCGACTGTACAAAAGCACATATTGTCACTCATTCATACCGGCATGCCTGCTCTGTGGCTTATTTAACAGGTTACCATGTGCTGATCTGTAAATCAGGATTTAACGGTTGTTTACAGTAAGAACACATAGCACCAATGGAGTTTTAGAATGCTGAGATAATTTTCTTATTTTACCTAGTTTGGAAAAAGTCTGGTCCATGCTCATCTAGTTCAGTCCATTTCCGTTCATGCAACCATTAAACGTGAAAGAACTTGCTCAGGTTTCGGTTGCTGCGTCTCACCAAACTGATAATAGTCTCGGATTTCGGTACCCAACTCGACACTTACAAGAATCAAGGTTTCAGTTACCTTTGTGACAGTGGAAATGCATGCCTTGGAAGGGATTTTACCCAGTTCCTTCCCGGCCACCTCAATCAGTCGAGCATTTTGTTGCTATCGATGTACTTGTTGGAACGGGCCATGGGTGGCCCAGCTAACTGCAAAACACATTCACTCTAGTTGATAGACAGTCCAAGTAGTCGTCAGGTCATAAACGTCTCTTGTCATTTAATGGAATGTTTTAAACACAATTTGTAAGAATTTGTTTTCAAATACAAAGCAATTGATTTCCGGTTGCAGATCATCCACTAAGTTGATAGAGATCGTTAGTACATGAAGTATATATATCACAAAACATTTTTTGTTTTACTTACGAATACATGATAGAAGCCATACAACTAAAAATGACAACGACACAAAGAGTAAAATTGACAATAATAACAATGGGCAACAACAAAACGAACTACTGTTCTTTAAAACACGTAATCCCACTTCTATTTGGACAGGAAATGCTTGGAGCTTGTCATGTGCTAAATCAAATCCAACAGAACAAACAAGATCGACTATTGGAATTGGAAAAAGAGGAGCAGGAAAATTTGTTAGCACAACAAAAAATGGCCGAGGATAGATTGAAAGAAATAGCTGAACGTCAATTGAAACTTGCCGAACAGGCCAAAATGCGCGCTGAATTGAACGAGGCAAATGAGGAAATGCGTAAGAAACGGGAAGAAGAGAAAGAAAGAGACAGACTGTTCGATTTACAGATCATTCAGATCCAGAAAGAGAAAGCGGTAAGTCCGAAATTGTTGCTCGATGAGTGGATGATGTCTTGAGTGTGATAGTAGAACTCATACATCGCTAACGGTATTCGTATTCCAAAGAAGTGAACATGTCTGTCAGATTAGAGAATTTCGGACTCCGTCAGCTAAAAATCTTTAGATTATTTGGAACAGAAAACTATAAGATGAAAAAAGTGGCCAGTGGGGCTGGTAAACCCGAAAATTACAGCAGAACCATTATGGTTTATTCCGATCACAGAATGTTTTATTAACCTAAACTCCTGTAATAAAAGCCGAATCAACACAAATGACATTCCCCCTAATTTTGAATTCTTTCCACTCATATTGACCGGAATGTCAACAGTCGCCGTTGCTTGGATCGATCAAAGATCGTCAGTTGTTCGTGTCCACGACGGTATACTAAGGTCATACTAGAAGAAAAACCACCTATCTTTCCCAACTGCTTTTGCATGGCAATTCCCGACCTATACAACACCTGAAGCTGAAGCGGAATTTTAAAAAATAAGATAGTCCTTTTGAACTATTATCTATTTTATTAGTTCATTTTGGAGTACCAATTTCCTCTCGGATGGGAACCTTGGATTAAGTTGCCTCAATTCCATGTTTTCAGTAACTTCCTGAAATCCACTCATTCACCAAATGTCCAAAGACAAACCTGGAGGTTCAGAGGCAATTGGCTGACTTTGGCCGTGTAGGGAAGATTCTCAAACCATTGACGTGACGTGGATGCGTCAGTCAAAGCAAAATAAGTAATAAAACACCCAGTATTGATCCGACTTTCGGTTGTAGAACAGAAGAATGAACTTTCCGTTCTGCACAACATCTCGTTCAATTCGTCAGCTCAACAATTCCTAACACTTATTATTGCACCTTGATACTCATTCATGAACTCAAAACTGACAAACTTTTTCTGACCATTTTCCGGGGGAATCAAATAAAATTTATTACACTCGATTGCCGATTTCTGTTCCAATGCTAGCTGGATAATTTCAATTCGATTTGGTTCTACAGCAACTTATTTTCCAACCCGATGAATTTAGCTACAGCTAAAAGTTCTATGAAAACCCCTAACATCCAGTTTGAAATATGTGAGTACGGAGAAAAAGAACTGGTTTATGAATAATTTCTGCGTGTACCATTTTTTAACTACTTATGAGTACCCATAGAGTCTTTCGCTGTAAGTAGCCGACAGAAAAGATCGTCGCGATGGGATCGTTGCCAAACTTTCTCTTGGCCGGAAGACGGTGGGTAAGAAATCAGCTACAATTAACGTCATAAGACCACTTGGAAGAATATGACCCTATTCTAGTGCAGAACAATGTTGATTTCAAATAACCAGAATAAGTTCTACGGACCGATTCACGTAACTAAACATCAACTTAAACCGCGTGTAATCCGTTGCACAGGATGAAGCCGCGTACGGAAGAAGTGAAAAGTTTTTTTCTTCACTTTGCTCCATAATTATTTCTCGTAATCGCTGGGGGTGCTCACTGCCTATGGTATTTAAGCATACACAAAGATTAGCAGAATATGCTCTGAATATCACCACTACAGCTTTAAGCAATAATAATTTCGAGGACGCAGCACACGTGTTTGTTTACATTATACACTGTAAGTAATTTTCAAAGTTTTGTGATTTCTGAGTTTGGCAATTTAGATCGCAAACGGTTCATCACTAGCCGAGGTGACATCATTAGTGAGTAGGCAGTGACCTTCCTGTTCGGCTTTAGTTATACTAACGTTGCGTCAGTCTCGAACTTGACCTCAGAGTATATTCCCCTTGCAGTTTGCTATGGGTTCGACTTCGAACTAGCAGTGTTACTAATTTTGGAAAGTTTACCATTTTAAGTAAAGCTTCAAATTTTAGCAACGCTGCTAATTTTGGCAGTGTTACTTATCCGGCAATGCGGTTGTGAGATGTCTTTTAGCTGGGTGCCAAACTTCTAGAAATGCTCTTGAATGTTTTGTGTTCATAAGTATTGAAAACATTGTGTGAAAGTTCACATGTATTTGTGCATCGTAAGGCCACTAAAAGAGCATTAACTGTGATCCAGTCATCATTCCAATATCACTACATATGTCGTTCATTAAATTCTCTAATTTCGTCATATCTGGATACCGAACAGATTAGTGTTCCGCACTGTTCATGGTGGTCTGCTTAAATTAATTGACTCTGTAAAACGTTAATTTTGTCCAACTAATGAAATGATGTGTATATAGTCGTTTACATTTATTCAAGAACTATCTTGAGTTGTTGCTACCCTGTACAATCAACGCAATTTCCACCTGACGCAATGCTATAAGGTTCTAAAACCACATGAACACAACTAACTTTTAGGTCGACAATTAGGAACGGAGTAGATTCGGCAATTTTTCATGTTCCCGTATTGTCTTCTGCGGAAAACCAGCTCCAACACTCATTAGCATAAAGTTACTACTCTCTACCCTTTACACAGAACTTATATTTCTCTGGAACAACTGTAAAAAGATTTCGTTACAGAACCTTTTCTATTGTGACTTTCGCATATGAAACCACAAATCATGGATTCTCATTATACTTCACTACTTATTGTTATAGATGACTTTGTAGCAATGAGAAGAATTTCTTTGCACGCAAATTTACTACTAACGCGGTTGTTTATGACACTGATTCAGTAGCTGCAATTTTAGTAATCTTTTAAAGTTTAAACTGTATATTCTTTATGCATGCGGAGATATTCAAATTTTCCTGATGCATTCAAAGAACAAAAAAATTCAATCAGGTTTATCAGAGCAACTTGTTTTTACTTTTGGCACTTGAAAATTTTATTCGTTCATTAGTTCGTCATTCCCCACTGGTTACTCAATCAGTTGTTTCCTACAGAACGACCTGGAAGTTAGGGACAGATGACATTTTGGCTTAGCCTATTCCTGTAGTCAAAATGTTCAGAATTTCACTTGACATTTGCATGTATCCGACTTGCATGAGTTCTCTAAATCTCATCCGTTGGTGCTCCTGTCAATTACGCCGTGATCGGTTCAAATAGGTAGTGCAGTAAGTCAGACTCAAAGTTGGCATGGATTTACAGTAAAAAAAATAATTAGTTGAGAGTAACCAATCCCGGGGAAATGTGCCTGTAGTCGATAGTTAGTCTGTGTTGGTGTTGTCTATGAAATAAAACAATACACTTGCAAACACTCAGTGTATTTTTATGGTTAGGTCGAAATTCTCGAGAGCAAAAATGCAGAACATTACTGAGTGGTCTTTGTTTTGGATTCTGTAAGGAACGTGAAGCTGCATATGAGGCAGAACAAGCGCGAATTCGGATGGAAAAGGAAATAGAGGTGGCTCGCCTCCGAGCTGTACAAGAACGCGCTTCTGACGAGGCGGCTGAGCGTGATGCGCTAAGAGCCAAACGTGCGGCTGAAGCGAGAGAAAGAGAATGGAGACGCAAAGAACAAGTTGAGGCACAGAAGAAACAAGAAACAGAGAAGGAATTGCGATTAGCTCGAATCGCTCAGGCTGAAGATCGTCGACGTCTCCTAGCCATTGAGGCCGGTCGTGAACGAATGGAATTTCAGCGGATTTTACAGTAGGTTGAGAATAACACTATCATGAAACACGTTTCCATCTACCACATTTGTACGAATCATACATGTTATTCCGAAGAGGTTGTAAAGGTCGAATTGTTGAACAGTTTATTTGTTTTAAATTCCCTAATTTTGATAGCTGAATGTCTTTGGAATAAATATCTCAAAGATTTATGATAATTGTTGTCGTTCTAAATGATGAAACCTTGAAGACTTTTTAGTTATCCTTGCCGCTGTACCTGCGTCGTAATTAATTCCAACCCAGTGTGAATGAGTTGCGCTGAAGTTAGTTCACAATTATTTAGCTACACATTGAATCATGTTTGTTGACTGATTTCATTGCTTACCATATTCTGCCCGAATTGTGTCATTTAAATTTGGTTTCTGTGCACGCAATCAGGAGACAACAAGAAATGATAGAAAACGATCAACGTGAAGAAAATGAATTAAGAAAAAAGAATGAAAAATACGCAAGCGAAATACGTAATCAAATTTGTGAACGCGAACAAGAACGAATTGCCGAGCGAAACGCGTTTTTCGAGGAAGGTGTCAAATTGGAAGAGGAGGCCCGATTACGTCAGTTACGCTTAGCAGATGCAAAACAACGAAAATTGCGAGAATTGAGGTAAGTTGAAGAGAGACCATTAGAAATTTTTAGCTACAGTAAAATGCGTCCTGGTTTGGCGCGCGAATGCGCTGCCATGTGAAAGTAAACTACGTTCGAGATCTGCACTTCTGCTTTTGATTACCGTACCGACCGAGAAAGCTTAAACACTCCTAAACTGTTTTTGATTTTTCATATAATTGATTTGTCTCAAAACAGTAAATTTCTTTCATGTCGTTGTTCAGCACCGGATGTTTGACAAAACGGTTGCCTCAGCGTACTCCTCTTATGTAGACAAACTAAGCAAAATGGTTAGTGTTCAGAGGTAACTGAACCGTTTTTTCAACAGC
This sequence comes from Fasciolopsis buskii, assembly GCA_008360955.1. Lineage (NCBI taxonomy): Eukaryota > Metazoa > Platyhelminthes > Trematoda > Plagiorchiida > Fasciolidae > Fasciolopsis > Fasciolopsis buskii. The sequence goes on from LUCM01008055.1 coordinate 26,748, forward strand.
GTTCATGTTGCTTCCGGTGGAAGTAGATGGGGCACGCATCGTTGCGATTCATCCAAGGTGATTTTTCCCTCAGCACCAAGAATCTGGGAAGCGGGGCATTTTAGGGTTTTCCGACTACATTTTGGTTTTCTCGTTGGGCATACGAGTATAGGTTGTGGTTTTTCGAGTCACATGACTTACTACTCGTCTGCGTTCACCGATAGAAGACCAAATGGCGGTGTTTCTCTTCGGAAGACGTGAAAATCACAGGTTTGCGAATTCTTTTAGTGATTTGAACTCTAGGCACAGAATAGCCAGCTTGGACGAACGAGTCAGCTCAGTGGCTATAGTAGATAATAGGTCGAGAATGACTGGCATCTTGGACACTGGGATACAGAATTCCTAACTGTAAGAGATTGTTGTAAATTTTTAGTTTCATGCTAGGATCAATATATCTCAAGCAAGATTTTTATTACAAACTTAGACTTAGAAATATAGAAGTTAAACAGGTAGAAATTTGATAAAGACTACTCATGAATGACTTCCACCGACCGGGAATTTTCACGGAAAATAGAATGTGCTATGCGGTACTACAAGAATTTAGTCGCCAAATAGGTGCAATCCGGTTTCCATAATTTAAATCTTAGAACGGACTTTTGATCTTGGTTGTTAATCATTACTGATCGTCTTAAGAGATCTACTGTCATGAACGTGATAATAGTAGCAGGTTCCCGTGTTTTCCTCAGTAGGAAACATGTCTCACGCGGGGACTGCAGACAATGGAACTAGATACAGTGATATGAGGCCAATGAAAAACAGAAAAGTTTCACATTTTTACTCCTTCAAGTTCGCCGGAAAATTACAGTTGTGGTTATTTATCCTTTAATTAAGATGCGGCTGACAGCTAGTATTGAATGTTTAAAGAATACTTTATTACTGTTTGAAAATATGCCGGAGGATATGACATGGAATTACACGAGAAGTTTCGCAGGCATAAGAATTCCAGTTGACAGGACCAAATGACGTAAGGAGTGCATCGAAAAATCGATGCGCCAGTATTGGTTTCGATTGTGAATGATATAATTTTAATAACAGCGTTTTTGGTAGATGCAATGTATCGACGTTTCAACCACCTTCAGTTGGCATGTGAACATTCCCTCAGCCATTTGGCTGTAAAACTTGCCTTGAGAAAGACTACGCACGGTAGTCGAAACGTTGTCACATTATATCTACTAACAATGCTGTGTTATCAACATTATATCATCCAGTCGACCGTATTCACTTTCCCTCTTTCTGGAGAAACTGTTTATGGGGAAACAACGCAACTCTTGTTTGGTAATATTTACATCGAACTGTCGATTCATTTTGATAATCTTCTCATCCCGTCCATGAGGTTTCTAAAAGACTTGAATCCAATTGCAAATTTAAAGAAAGGCTAAATGAATAGTTGCTAGTTTCACGGTGTTTCAATCCACAGTGAGTGTATGCGAATGAACCATGATTGTGTCGGTTTGCAGATTTATTTCCATTTATCTTCGAATGAATTAAAACGGGAGTTTCAGAAGACTTACCTATCTTTTTGATTAATTCTGCACGACCTTGAAAGTTGTAAACCATCAAGCTTATTGAGGAAACGGTGGAGTATGCGACAGTTATACGTGACACGCTGGTGCTTAGAATTTAAAACAGCTGACTGACCCATCCTCCAATCAACTTACTTCCTAATTTTAAACGTTTACCTCCGGCTAGAGAATAAGCTCGATCCATAGACATCGCGGCTCACAGAGGATGAACCGTTTTGGCTGGAGCTCCAGTCCGTAGGAATGTCCACCCATTTTTGTTTCCAGTGGCGATAACAAAACTGGTCTTAAACCTAGACGCTCTATCTCCTCTTTAACGGCACTGATCCACGTTTTCAGCTGACCGCCAAGGCGAAAGTCGCATCCCAAGCAGGGTGCAGGACACAATGTTTGTTGGGAGAATTCTGTGTTTGAGAGCCGTAAACATGACCACACCTTTGCAACTGACGGTACTGGAGGGAAGCGGAGAGCTGTTCATTATTACAATATCACCTTATTTCGTCGTTAGATGGTTGTTCTTTCGGAGGATTCGTCGCAATCACCATTGGTCTAACCTATTGCTATCCTCAACTTGCAAGGCCCAGGTTCCCCTTCCATAAGTGAGCACCGGGTGGACTACAGCGCGGGATCTGTTCCTGTAGGCCGATTTCACTGCACGGTTGTAATACTCTTCAAAGTTGCAGAAATGCTCTGCGCCTATCGCCGACCTTCAGAGTAACTTCGTCCGTCGCCTACCTTTCCAGAAGTAGAGTCAATCCTGAATATGTGAATGATGGCACATTTTCAATTCGCCCGCCATTGATAGAAATTTGTTGAGTATCTGGGATTTGGAGGGTGGAGGACACTTTAATTTTGTTCGCGTTCTAGGCCTACTTTCGTGGCACAGAGAGTGATTCGGTTAAGTACTGCCAGCTTGGTGACTGGGGAAACACCGAGCATAACCACGTCGTCCGCATATTCCATATCTGTGATATGGACCGATGGGATAAGTTGGACATCTTGATAACCAGTCGCCGCATTGCTCTTAGTCAAGTCAGTGGCATAATAAAACAGGATCAAGGAGAGTAGACAGCTCTGCCTTTATCCTTAGTGGATAGAGAATTCCGAAAATTCCTCACCGAGCATTCGTGGAGGCATAGTAAGCCCCAATATTCTTGAGGGCTTGGCTGACACTCATCAAATTCCTTTAGTTCATACAAAGATTCACGATTAATGAATTTGAATGTAGCGCGTCAATCGATGAAACATGTTGTGACGAGCTGCTAGAACCAGTAGCCGTGCTTGAAAACGCGACGCAATTAAATATTTGATTAATTAATGTCTAAATACCCCTGGTTTGATCTGGTGCGATAACCTCTAGCAGTTCAAACGCAACTAAGAAGCAGCACACAGAAAAGTTTCACGGTGATGTCAATCAAAATGATGCATCTGTAGTGTTTGCAGACCGTTCGGTTGCCTTTTTGAGAATGGGTATCAGGAAGGACGTACCCCAGTCGCCTGGGAATATCTCGCGTTCCAGATACAGCAGGATAGCTCATGGAGTCTGCTAATCAAAGGCGTTAAGCATGTTTCATAGACTTCCGGTGGACACTGTCTTATCTTGCGGCTCCTCTGGTCTTCAGTCGAATAACGACATCCATAATCTGTGGGATGCTTGGTGGATCACAACTGATATCATATGCTTGGGGTCCAACTGAAGACGGTGAGTTTGTTGTTCGGTACACACGTCGGTTAGAAGGTTGATCAAAATGTTCTGCTCCCCTCTCAATTTTCTTATCTTGTTCGTGGATTAGATGGTATGTTGTATCATAAAGAGTGACCTTATGCTTGCTGCACTCATTCGAAGCATGACGGATGAGTCAAACGAGCCTGTTGAATTCCCCAGTTTCTAATGTAACCTGAATTTTCTCAGCCATTCCTATCCGGTACTCCTTGGGATCTACCTTAGCCGAGCGTGCCGTTGCACTTTGTATACTTCGATGTCCAAGGCTTTGACATAAGCTGGCTTTCTCTGCAATGGCTGAAGGCTGAATAGTAGTTGCAGGGATCCAATTTTCTAGTTGTTTTCAAGTCTTCTCTGGTTCTTTCCAAGCGGCTTCTTTTATCACCGTTTGGAGCGTCTTTGATTTGTTTTCCACCGAGACTTTGTCACTAGGCGTAGTTGCGATAGTGCTCATCTGGCTTGTGATTATAGTAGAAAACATCTCGCGTTTATCCGGAATTTCCAGAGCAGCAATATTTAAACGACTTGATGGTAGTTTCTTTGATTGCGGACCTTAAAGCGATCACGCACCAAGACGTGATCCGTAACGTTCTTTTTACCAGTCACTGCATTCCGAAATCCTCGGCAATCCCCCGTTGACGAAGCCCAGGGAGACTGCATAAGAATTCGGTGTGCTGTGCGACCATCGTTTGAATACCGTATTAGTAGGCATTATTCGGATTTTGAAAGCGCATATTACGGACAACCTGCTTGTTCAAGTTTGAGAAACTCACCAGTCGAGACCCCTTCCCGCAGCGGCAGCCTAATCCGATTCTCCCTGTGATATGGCGCATGGATTCGTCCAAAGGGCCGATACGGGCGTTCTAGTCTCATGCAACAAACATTAAATTTCGCCTTGGAACAATCAAATTTTGCATTGAGTCTTAACGTACATTCTTCGTTGTGCTGACAGCGTCGTTGGTCGAATCACAAAAGGCTATCATCCTTATGTTCTGAGGGGAACCTTTGAGAAGGTGGGTACCGGCTCTCCAAAAAGCAGCGCTTTGTTTGCTTTCTTATTTAATGCAAATGCACCATCTAGGAGTCAAAAGTTGTCCGTTAGTTCACTGTGGTGGGCCAGTAGACAGTATCCGGCCCTGGAGCCTTTATGCACTGCGAGCACTACCAGGCAATATCCATTCGGTAATCGTATAGTGTCCGCATCGTGATGTTCTGACTTCTAGCCTTCAAAGGGGTCCATAAATTCCGACACGATGAGCGAGCCGAATTTGGACAGGAAAGAGTTCCGGGTTTCTGACTTGTCATCACGACCATTGAGACTCGAGGCGCGTCGCTTCCCGGGGACGTCGTAGTATAACAAGAGCAAAGAGAGTCGTGATTGTTCATAGAGTTAACGAATTATTGTCGTGTATAACTTTAGAACTCTAGGGTTAGGCTTTAGGTACTGGATCATAAACTTCATTTGGAATAGGAGGCCCAGAATCTGAATAGGTCAAGTGGGCTGGAACCAGTTACACATGCACTCGGATTGACTGTTTTTGGTATACGCTGCCCTGTGAGGCAGGTAATACTGACAAATTTTCTATTGTACTGCGTTATCACTTCACCCCAGTAAGTGCTCTGAAACCATACAAAGCGGATATTTTTGAGAATACGTAGATACTAATTAAAAGGAAACACAAGTAGAGACAAGAAAATACTGGAAAAAATGAAGACAATAATGAAATTTCATATACGTCAAAATGTCAGTCTGCTTGGTCGTATACCGGGGGAAATGTCTTCACGCAAACGGAAGCCTCCACTGGCGGGAGCAATTGGGCGTGACATCCAGCTTTCGATCAGAGGTCGAGTATATTCGTTAGCAACGAGGCCGGTTCCGTTTTACGGTTCAGAAACAAGGCCACTGTGAGTAGAAGATACGCGAAGAGTTACAGCATTTGAACGACTGTTGTCAAAACTTGCACTGGCATTATACGCTGGGTGGATTTTGTATGTGAATCAAGGGTTGGGATTTAGATAGTGGAACATGGATTCTTGCCTTCAGAACATGCAATAAATTAGATCGGTTTATGTTAGTTGGGATCTGTTTTGTGCATGCCGTCAGTAAGACTGCCTCGCTTAACACTGTTCTCCGAGGCAGGCAATGGTTGGAATGTGGTTCGAAGTGACCAGTTGATAACAATAGAAAAGTATGAAATGTTAACCAGTGGAGTGGCTCTTCTGGATACAGTTAAACTGTTGGGTTGGAGTCCACGAGAGAGCTCGAAGCTATACTTGGAGACAATAGATGATATGGCCTACTTTTGTCGTTGGTGAAATTCTTGCATTCGAACCCTTCCTCCCTTTTATAGTTTCTTGACTTACTGTTTTGCGGTCAATTCCTGATTGTTTCTCGTTTTTTTTCGTTCTGTCTGAGCAGAAAGTGCCCTGAGATAAGAACGAAAACTAAAACACTTTGGTACAAGTAAAGTTTTGCATACCAGCTACGAACAATGCACACATTGTCCAGGAACCTTAATGATAATGGGTTGAAATGGTCTAAGTTCTGTTAGGTCGAGTGGTTCGCTCACTCTGGGTTGGCGTGCATTAGTTTGCCGTAACGATGGCGAATTACGGTTGAGTAAATAAATTACCTGACAACAATTAAGTAGTTTCGATCTGTGCAAGCAAAACTTTCTCAATTCGACCTACTGTTTTGAGTTGCATTAAGTTCAATAAATCCAAGTAATGATAAACACCGATCAGTAACGTTATTGTTACGTTTGATTGTCTCACAGGTTTATGTTGGATTTGCGTATAACCGGCTGGTTGTAAAACTCTCCGACAAAGCATCAAACCAGATTGTCCGTGTGACCAAGAAGTCACAGAAAATAGCAGATACAAAGAAACATTACAGATGCTCCATGCACACAGTCGACTAGGTGGTTTTAAAGTGCAATCTTTCAAATTCAACTGTGAGAAAGAAAAAAAAGACGTCCGATTGCAAAACGGCCAACAACATGTGGTCGGGCACACACATACACACGCATGCACACAAATACACACACACACACTTACACTGGCAAACTGGTCGATAATAAACTGCCTCCTTCTTTTTGAGAAGATTACTGTTTTTCTTGTCCGCATGTTAAATAACAACCAATACAGTCTGTTTGCAATCTGTTTCATTACTCCAAACGGTCTACAAAGCAAAGTGCACGGTTGAAAAATACCGTTTCTCTCCAAATTTGGATGTTATAGCTACCATATGTTGACATATCAAAAAAGTTGTTGATCGATAGATAGCTATCCATAAATAACCCAACAGTTTTTCTTTCATTATTTTTGCTAATCAGTATCAACGGGACCAACAGATGAATTGATCCAGAGGTCAAAATTTGTTTAGAAATGTCATAGGATAATATACCAATTGGTCATCGTACTTTACGATAAAAATATTTGAGATCTTTTGGGATGGTTGCGCTACTCAACTTGTACAATACAAACGATAACGGGGTATGGGTATCCTCTAGACAGGGTCATCTGTGCTTGATTTTCGATTATGTCTTCGACTTGAATTCCATCTTGTTAAGTTGTTCCTCCTAGTGACAATCAAAAACTGCCAACCATTTAAGACAGATAACTTACAAGAAACCAGAAAGAAGAGTTTGCCCTAATGGATTTGGAAACAGACATACGGTCGACCTGACGATCACCGGATTGCTTAGATGGTAGTCTTGTACAGGTCAGCTTCCCTTTGAACACTCATTGGGAGGAATGATTATTTGTCGTTCACGTGATCAAGTACAAATATTTGACAGAGAAAATGACGGTCTTGGGAATTTTTATCATATTGGGCAATTAGGACATATGTCAGTTTGCAAATATTGTAATTTAAATTATGGCAGGTACAGAATTTTCCAAAGACCTTGCCATATGGGAAGAGAAACGAAACCGTGCTGCACGAGTCCGTGGGCATTTTCCACGTTCCATGTTTTGTTTATAAAATCAGTCACAAGAGCTTACGAAGTAGTGGCGAGCTGGAAAAATTGTCTCCTGGCTACGAATATGACAAAGGTTGAACGTGTTGGCAAGACCTATTGGTTCAAGGTGATACTAACTCAAACCATATGTTATTGTTTATAAGGATCGGGCACAAATAAATCAGTCATTTGAAGTATAATCTAGAAGATGAAGGAATTTTTTCTACCAAGCGATCTCTTTTAGAACAACCACAGAAGTCTGTCGGTTGAACTGTGACATGGTAAATGTGGCTGACCATCCGAAAAGTTCATAGCCTCTGGTCTCACTCTCAAAATATTCCGGGTGGGCAGAAGTATACCAACCGAAGTTTCGGTCACCGACTATGCTGTAAATCTCTGGAGCGTTGAGACTCTTATGGGATATGATCAAAGGGCCGATGAAATGGAATACCGCACAGCGGTCGGGGAATGTCTTATTTTTCTCGACTGCCTTGTAGATCAAATGTTTTAACCAAAGATTGGGGATGGGATCGGTGTGGGAGAAACCGCCTTGACAACAGGCAATCGATGACGTGAAAAAGCAGTCCGGAAAAGCTGGTCTGTACGGTGATCGGAACACCAAAGCTCAAATTGTTTCACCTCTTTCTTTAGCGTTGTTCTTTTTCGGTTCAAAGTTCCGGTGGCAAAAGATTTGCAAACAGATTTGTGGAAAACAATAGAATAAAACAAGTTTTTCCAAGAATTTATTAAGTTAGGAAGTAAAATTTGAATTGTGAATTGTCAAAAGTTGTAGGCTAATTTTTTATCTTTACATGAATTTGTTTAAACACGATACGCGGTATACGTCCAATCAGCCTCTGATCCTCTTGTCTTTCCACACCAGATCGATTAACGAGATCGAAAATTCAGTGAACAACATGGGATTCCCAGTTCCTGTTAGTATTACTCCATAATGAACGGGCAATACAACTGCAAGATCAGGGAAACGAAATTCGGAACTAGGTATTCAAATGCACCCACTTCCGTAGTAGGCTTGAATATCCGCTTCACTGACCTCGTGTATGACACATCATGGAGAATACTAGATAGGAAACGATATGTGAATAAATTAATCGAATTAGATTAAATAGCTGGAATTTTGTCTGTCAAATAAATTCGGCCGGGACAGACAGAAATTTCCTCGCAAATATCTCAGCAGGATCTGGCGTGAATGCCCCATATTTCGAGGAGGTCATTCCCCTTAAACACCGGTCGATATGCTTCCAAGTCACCATGCGTCTCAAATTGGCTCTGCTGAGGAGGTCCGACAAAACGCTTTCTTATGATGGAGATGTTTCCACAAAAAATGGAAAACAAATGAAAATGTCCGGTGCTCTTCACCAGGTTGACTGATCTCTGGTGGCCAGTTTAGGAGAGATGACCAAACTCTGATTCCATGATTTCCGCGAAGCACGATGAATACGGGTGCAAGCTCACTAGGCAGACAAGATTTCTGTCCACATCTGAAGGAATTATGGATAGAGAAACTTGTCACTGGTTAGGTTAACCTCAGGTAGTCCTGCTGCATTGCAGGTTAAATCGTTTGGTTGAAGGCTAAAGATGAGCGCTCCTAGTCAACTCTCCGTTTCTGTTTGGACAACTGGGTAATACCAAGCCGACCGAAGGATCACAGATAGCGATGGATAGCCGATATCTCGGAGGAGGAGAGTAGGGAAACTGTCTTATTTTGTGACCTATATAGTTTCTTTTTCTGGTATCTTGTGAATGGATAAAAAATCATCCGAGAATTATAGCTTTTATCAGTGACTGTTCTATGTGGATCAGCCACGACGTAGTTCAGCAGCACGGACGCCAGAAGCTAAACATTTTATGGTTATGCTACTTACTATGGTGATGAGTGAATAAAATTTTCCGGACGCACACGAACAGAATATTAATCTGTTGACGCTTCTGTTATCGAATTAAACTTCTAATAGGAACAGGCATTTGAAGTGTCCAAATAGGAAGATAAACTGACACGAGAGTACTGGGAGCTTGATGACGTTTTGTCACTAGAAGAGCACCATATATCCACGATGGAACGGTCCAAAACATTAGTGAAAGGTATCGGATCTTAATATCACTTGTGTCAGCCGATACCAATTAACGAAATACTCTATTTGCAAACCGGCCGGAATGACGAGCATCAAACAAGAATGCACGAAACGCAAAGTTACTTGTCAAGGATGTTGAACTGAATGAAATTCGGTGTCGCTCGCAGAGAATTTTGTTGTCTCATGGTTCGTAGCCCTGTCACCTTCAGAAGTTCGCAGTTTTACTGTGCTTTTTGGTGATATACAAACATTTTACGAGCTGGTAACGACTAGTCACGGACGAAACGATCAGATTTTAATTGAAAGAAAAAAATGCCAATTTATGGCATCACCGGGGTGTTGAAAATGCACGGTCACAACCATGGAACTAATGCGACATTTCGAAAGTAATACACAAAAATTTGCAGTACCGCGGAATGTTTCATCATGAACTGTAGACTTTGCGGTTGCAAATTTGATCTCGATCAGCATTGCTTCAACCATTGCTTGATTGATCACATTGCCACGGGTGAAAATGGTACCTAATACCCAGTGGTACAAAGATGCATTCCTCCGTATTTCACTTCAAGCATGCGCTAACACATTCGATTAGCTTGGATAATCTCCGTGATAAATTACGGGCATTCCCGTGTCAGTTAACTTAACCTTCTCATGTTTTCTCATGTTAATATTGAATTTGATCACAAAGTCAAATGATTTCGAAATCTTATATTTTTTCAGGGAAGCCGGGATTCCGGAAAAATATTTGGCCCAAGTAGAACGAAAAGTTGTTCATCTGGGAGGCACGAGAACGTAACTATTCTCATTTCTCTAACCTTTATGCAACCGTTTACTGACGTTTGCTAGTTCAATGAAAAATCGAACATGCGAGGACGAACCGGGATGCTCTTCCATCAATAAATCTCGACAATTTTTCTTTGTTTGACTGACTGTGCGATGGATTCTACATTGGAATGTTTCTTGTTACATCACATGACTTTAATATCCCAATTCGTATGTTCTTTGTGTTGTCCTATTTCCTCGGAATTGAACGAGATGTCAGCTGGGTTGAAAATGAAATGTGATACAATAATTTGATAATAATCTCTCATTTGATTTAACTCATACCCTATTTCTTCGTTCTCTTTACACGTTTGTTTATTTCGCTGTTTGTGTCACAGCGTTGCATAATTTTCTCTACAACCCGAGGATTCGCATTCAGAACAAATGGAACCAGAATAAATGAAATTTGTTTCCTCTCAGTGAACTGAAACAGAGTTATTGAATTAAAATTATTTTTAGTCATACATAGCTTGATGTATGTATAAGTATGTTTCATTACTCGATGTATACAAAAATTACACCGGAGGTGGACTAAAGTGATACACATCTTCGTTAATCCATGGTATAGCATGCAGACCTGTCATTATAAGTATTGAATAATCGGAAAATATAATCTTTCTGTGTTCCATTGCTCTTTTCCAGTGACTTTATCATTGATGGATCAATCAATCGATTTGTCAGTCAATCATGTATTGGAATAATCAATCTGATTAGATTGTTTGACAATCCGAATACTGAGAAGTGCACGGTGGTACAGCCAAATAATGAACTAGTGAATGAAAATACACTGAATACAAAAATTCTAATATAATTTATGAAATTGAAATTCCGAAGACACTTGCAACTGTGAATAACCGTGCAATCATGAACTTAACCTATAGTCTAGTCACGGACTAAAATGTTCATTCAGTGTTTGGACAAATCATCTTCGCTATTTTTTACGGCATATTACATGCATAATTGCATTAAAAGACGCATGCTACGTAGACACTTGAGCTCACCCAACGAAGACAAGAAAACCGGCAATAATGAACTTGAAACTCGGGGTGACACGGAGCCCTACACAGTTTGATAACCAGCCGGTAGACAACGAATTACCGCTTACAATCAGAGTCATTTATCAATTCCTGTCCTATTAACAGACAAAATTGACTGATGAAAAAAGAAAAACGAAGAAAATGGATTGTACCTCCAACGGTTGCCCCTATTGGACGACGTGGTTCGTAGTCGCAGTCACCTACTGTGGCAAACACTCAACCTGTACTATTTCGTCTTTATTATCGAGGCAAATTAATCACCCAGGCAATTAGAATAGTCATGAGGCGCGCATCATTGAGAACGGATGCACGAAAGAGATAATCCCCATTTGCTCCACGATTTCATCGTGGTAGTAAATCATCTATAATCTGTTTTGGTCACCCATTGTTTGACAAGGCTGCAACTAATTTTGAACAGTTTTGTTTAATTCCAAATGTATCAAAACATATCTCATTGTTTCTCAGCCATACAACATGCCACTCTATTTTTTTCGCAGTGTAAATGTCACGGCAGACGGGCAAAATTTGTACGCCAGAGGTGATTCGATCATTTGTACCTCATGCGTCTAAATGTCATCGAATGTCTGGCATTCACACCTGCCTATATCTCACGTGATCCATTCCGAACACACGGGAACAATTCTCAGAGTAATTCCGCTTAGCCGATCCAATTCAGTTTGATAATCAAAACAAACTGCAAGTATTTTGGTGGTATGCAACGATCGGCAGCGGTTGGCATACCATGAGCATTCTTCAGCAGTGTTACGCTTACACTGGAAACTTGGATTTCAGAGGAAAGCGTGTGAAAAACACAACATCAATCCAACCTGTACCCACGCTGTTGATGAAAATGTCAACCGAATTCCAAAACAGATCGCAGACAAATACTTGTGTAGATGACAGCAGACAGATTAGAAACTCGCTTTGGGCGGGAGCCATTTGCTTTTGCAATCAACGCTTCAGTCTACCCTGCACAAGGTTTCTATTGGGCAAAACTTAAGTTGTTGGTCGGTACGTCCACGCAAATATACCGGTTTATCTTTCAAAGTTCTCTGACTAAAAAAAGCCCGCCAGTTTCAATACAAAACTTTTCACACTCCCGATTGGTATTCACTTCAGTGGTGAATGGTAGTACAATTAGGGATTTTATTAGTTAATTGAACTGGGCTACGAAAGTCTGCAAACGTAGAGTATACTGGTGTAACAGCTTGTCAAAAAGAATTCGATCGATTCAAAGTCTTAAAAAATCTACTAAGAATTCGATCAAAAAACATGGAAATCAATGGTTGCCTTTACCAGGTCGCAACAACAGTTCACATTCACTGTTTGGAATACTATTCTTCGAAGTCTTCATTCTATTATCCGTTTATAGCTTAGTCACACTGACAGAACAAGGTTAGATTCATTTTGAATCTAATTGATTTCTTGAATGATTACTTCTAAAACTTGCCTCGTAGAGCCTCGTTGAGCGATACACTCGGCAACGATAAAACTACTGTCTCATTGTCCCTTGTTGGGGTGTTCGAAAGGCTGCTTGAGAAAGTCTAGTATTGAAAACTAGAAGAAAACCTAATTGACTCTACTTTTAAAAACCATCTTTCGAGTGCGCTTTTGATCAGGATCGTTTAGTCACGTCCGCCACAAATCGGCACTCAATAGTTCTCATTAGATTTAGCAAAAACAACCAAATCAATAAGTCATTAAATCTGCCAATCTTAACTAAGGCGTCAATGCAACTGTGTCTATTATCTGCTTTAAAGATATTCCAAGTGGGTCCCTAATTTGTTCGCTCCGTTTGTTGACGTTCAGTCTAATGTTTTTGGTATACATCAAATGAAACCGAATTTTCAGCGAAATCCAATTCGTTTTTTAGGCATCACCAAATTTGGTCATGTGAATTTCATTGGCACCATTTAGTACCTACCAAGTCTGGTTTCAACCACTGACAATACTCAAATTGTCTTATTTAGCCGATTTTGACTGCGTTCCGGACATTGGACAAGGAAAAACGATTTGTTAACATCTTGTTTTTATTCCTAGAGATTGTGAATCGAAGACTAGGATTTTACTGGGACAGTTATTTGGGTGATTGATGAAGTGTTTGATCCACATCTGACAATAAATATGACGCCAAATATTGCAATTCGAAGTAATCCGATTTTTTTGGATCTATTTTGTCCATGCTGCTGGCTTCTGTTCTGGACTATTTTCGTCAAATTTAACCCCACATACTCCGATGATGTGCCTATTTGCTATTACTTCTCTAACCAGAAACGGATCGGCACCCAGTTTCCAGTGTTCTTTAATCAAAACAACTTTGTGGTGTGTGCACTAATGCACTTAGTGTGACGGCTTTTTATTTCAACTCAGAAGTATCCATCGACCTCTGACCTATTCGTGGACTGTAATGATACAGGATATCGTAACAAAATCTATGACTTTTTAAGGTTTTCCAGTTGATGCTAATCAAATCAATTCAAGTTGTTCTCTTCGTTAACACACTGGAAAGTCACCGTCTCGAACTGGTTCACGCAGCTCTAACCTGCGTTTGAAAATAAGCGCTAGACCTGATTGCTAGTGTCTGTTGGAGATTGTACTCTCGTCCTTAAATGGACAAATCCTATGCCATTAGCAAATAATTCCAGGTCAGTTTCATAGCGTTTTCGTACACCGCGCATAAGGATGTTTAGATTGTGTCAGTTTGTTTATTACCGAAATTGCTGTAAGCTCGGTGCTTATTTGTCACTGATAAAAGGTGGCTATGCCGTCAAATCTGAAATCCGTGGGTACGAATCCCAGCCCGGGCCGGCAACTTGCCTATCTCGTTGCGCCGCATGGAGCACGACCGGCTTCAGGGAAATTATTTCCATCACAGATTGAATAATCAAGGAAGTCAAAGATTAAAGAAGGAGGAATAGCTTTTGTTGCTATGTTTTACAACAACAGAGTGGGATACGTGTATTTCGCCTTTCTAGGCTGTTCATCAGCCGTCCGGTTGATCATTGTACTTAGAAGACAGTTTTGCTCAGATCAGACGGGGTTGACCAGTTTCGTTTTAATACTTCATTCGCTCGTTTTCCCTTTAGTGTTTCGCTTGTTATTTTTTCCGGTTGGCTGACTTTAGTTTGCAAAGGTGGTTACTTAAAACGATCAAGAAATTTCAACTTCCTCTAATTGTTTGTTTTCGGCAATAGTTGAGACTGACGAGTTATTTACAAATGAAATTCCGTCCGACAGTGCCCGACCGTGAACAAAAAGGGCTTGTCTGCGTGCAAGTCACATTTGTCTACCCGATTCACACTTCGTTTCATTTTACTTCACTCGTCTGCCTAAACAGGAATTCGTTGACAATTTGACTGGACCGAAATCTGACGAACCCTCGAATTCGTTCTTTATCTACCCCAACGGATACATGCAAACGGACAAATTCTGAACGATTTTGACAACACTGCCCAAACTCAAATCCAAATCCAATTGTGGAAATCAGATTTGAGTTGCACCTGCCAATCAGAGTGACCAATTTACAAATCTGGTGATAACGAGCATCATTTTCTCGGTACCAAAAATGTTCAATCAAAGATTACAAATCCGATTCTTTGTTTCGCTACTTAAAAATTGTGAATTTCTACCCCGGAATAGGTTTCCGTGCTTCTATGCCTGGTTCTTAGTTGGACGTCTTTAATGTCAACTCCAAAAGAGAAGATAGACTACGTGAACACATTTTGGTCATTTCATGATGTTTACTGCTAACGGGGTTCCGAAAGCGGCTAATCAAGCCCCGATGCTCATAGTCTGCTACTAAAAGTCTAGTTCCCATGGTTAACCGAATCCGTTTTTGTTTCATGACACCCGAGCGGTCGATCAAACTTTATACTTCGTGCTTAATTATCGACTGTGTCAGCTTCATTTGAGCTGGGGTGTACCCTACATGTAAAGCACATTCTGTTGAATGATATCCACGTGTCCGTTTATGCAGATGTTCTTGCGATCATGTGTGCGTTATCACTGATGGATTCCAGTGACATCTGGTTTAGTGATGTCGACCGTATCTACGGATAACAGCGCACTGTACGACAGCGTTCGTTCATTCTTGGAAAATTAGTGCCCTTACCGTTCTCGTTCTCCCCTATATTCATTCTTCGATTCACTTCGCCCAGCCATATTATACATTATCTTAGAACTCTACCGGTAAGATGCTACAGAGTTGGGCTTTTTGCAATAGACTAGCAAGAAACGTTTCACCTAGGTTGACCCAGTTTCATCACCGTGTGATCGTTGTCGGACAAGTTGAACCGGTTCCTAATTTTACTGGTTCAAGACGATTCGGGAAATGACCTGAAAGAAAGGAAATGTTATAAACTATTTGTTCACAGTTGACTACAATGACCTTAGGTGAACATGTCAAGCGTGAATTGATAGGGTCACATTGATTCGGACAAAGTGCTTTGGAAAACTTCTGTTGATTGTTCACCGGTTTGCTGAGCTGTTCCTGTCTAGTAAGAACTGTGTGTGTGTGTGTGTGCGTGTGTGTGTGTGCGTGCGTTTGGTGCCTGTCCGTTGGTGAGTGGATGGCGAAGCCCGGGATCGATTGTTAGATAGATAGACGCACAAGGACACATCAAAAGCCACGGTAGCCACAATGGCAACATCAGTAGCAAAGGAACCAGCAATATAGGGCTGTGCCCACGCAAAAATACCGTGGTGCAAAACCATAGCGTTGCTTGGTAGATTGTGTGTTTGTCTATACACTTTATCGTGGTCTAACTTGTGACTGCAATAGTACTATTGTTTATCGCTGTTGTTGTCTCGTGTCTACCTAGCTCTATCCCCATTGGATTTTGCTGTGTTCTGAAATTCAGCTGTGATTTTTAATCCAGATTACGTAATCGTCTTTTGTTTGAGACAGAGCTTTAGTGGAATGGAAACTCAAATTTAATTGGGTCCCAACATGATCATCTCATGTGCATCGGAGTTTGCATCACATTGTTATCTTCTTTTTTGGTGGCAAAATGTACCGTCCGATTTCGTATTCCTGATGCCGTCTAAAAACTGGGAATGAATCCCGCATCCCCGATCGTAAATGAAGCTTACACCGGCTACGATGACACCAAAATTTGCAGTCCATTCCTAACAGAATCTCAGCCGAATGTTGCATTGTCTACGAACGGATCCGCGAAGACCAACTCGGCTGAGTCGGTAAACATTCTAGATGAAGAAATCTCGGCCTCGGAAACTTTAAATATCCCCTTTATTCCCAACTTACTACCCAGTTTTCGTGCTCGGCCACGTTCCGAATCTGTGCTCACTGATAGAACATCTGCCATTTCTGTGGAAGAGTTAATCGTGGGCAGACAGACAAGGGAAGTACAAAGTAACACGCCGTATTTAGTCGTGAATAGCTCTTCTAGTTCGGATGACACATGCTCATTAGACGAACCGATTTCTTCAGCTGCAGTCGACTTTCCTATACCTGAAACGTTGTCGACACTGGAGCGAAACATAGCCCAACCCCAAGTTGATCAATCGCGACTTTCGGCCGCATTTTACAATTCATCTGACATGCCCCCCGAACTCAACAGAGACTATAAACATGTAATTAAAGGTGTGGAATCTTGTACAATAGAAACAGATGAAGATTGCTTCAAAACTATCAGAATTATTAGTCCACTGATTGAAAATGCACGAACAGCCAGGACTGTCCAAACACCAATCGGTAACGACCTAATCAAACACAGGGAACTGATGGTGCTAGGATTTGCTCCACTGCAAGAAGTCAGCCAATCGCTGACAGCCAAGGAGACAAGTTCGATTGCAAACTGTTCGACAATGGCCGTAAAACAGGGCAACCAAATGACTCACCTTTCTGCTCGGTCACAAAGTTCCCCCAGTAGTGTGCCTGAAGGTAACGCAAAGACCAGGAAGTGTATCGACTCAACCATGAGTATGACTACAGAAGCATCAAAGATTAGAAAAACGTCCACAATAGTATCTCACCCCGGGATTGAGAATTACGTAGATTCCGACATTTGGGCACCCATTAGGACAAATGTATTCCCGACGAAATCCATACAACAACAGCCAAATCCGTCGGAAGACTACCAAGGGATACGAGTATTTCAACCAACACATCCGCCCCCTCCTCCTCATCATCTTCAACCACCCGATTTACATTTTGCGAATTTGAGACCGCGAATCATAAGTCAAAGCATGACTTCAAGTTGGTCCCCGACTAGCTTGAAGCGTGATGTAAATTGGTTAGCTCCAAGATCTGCCTCGACTAGCCCATTAGTTGCAAAGAAAGTCTATTTGAATCACATCACCGGTGGGGCTTTGTGGAGTTTCGATGGAGTCTACACGGGTTTACCACATTCGTCCACCCATAGTGGTCTCGCGTTCGAAACGGACACCCGATCGGATGATGATAAATACTTCTGGTGTGTTGGTTCCGGCGAGTCTTCCGACAAGAAAATTGCCTGCGATTATGAAAACATGGAAAATTGGCCTTGGCCACCAAAAAAACAAGATGTGGGTAAGTCGAAAAAAAATGTGAAAAAATGTGAAAAAAATGTCGAAGCCAAAACCAAAATCTATTTTCTATTTGTCGGTTTCCCGTGCAGTATGGAACTAATCAAAATGGACTGTTCTGGCTTTTGTACTGTCCACGAATTTTATCATTTCCACGACTAGAATAAGTTTTCGATGGTCCGACATTCGCGAAAGACAAGTTGATTTGGAATGTATGTGTGTGACCATTTCTGCAGATCGAAATGACAATCACGGTAGTGTGTATACGATAGCAATGAATTGTTTAATTTGTGCTTATGTACTGCGGAAAGAATTGCTGGCTAATGTAAAGTGAATATCTGACCCGGTTGAACATGCGACGATAGGTAGAAAACTGAGCATGAAACTAAGACACTTTAGACAGCTTACTCTTAAGTTCTAGTAGAACGAGTAACATCAGAGTTTTTATTTGATCAGTAAGTAAAGAAGATCACGCTGAAAGGTACTCACACGGCTTTGAGTCAACCGTCAAGCCGCCGGTCGAAAAATTCATTTATGAAATAATTCACCATCGTTCGTCCCGGGTTCGCGTCCCAGTTCGGGAGCGGTGGATATGCACTGCTGATGATTCCTAACAAGGATGAAACAGCTGTACACTGCTTCCATGGTTTCTTAATGGTCAGCTGAGCAATGATATCACATGGTGAATTATTTCATGAAAACATGCAATCTCCTACTACTAACATGCACCAAATTCATTTATGTTCAGGCAATTTGACGGTTATTGCGCCGCATGCAGTGATTTTGTTCCTTCATCATGAAATGACGGTAGTTGCTAAAATAATAGCAATCGGGCATACAAAACGACACGGTGCTATACAATAAGTATTGGTTATAGATGGTGGTAACAATGATATTTGCTTGACTTGACTTTTCTTCCACAGTTAATCGACCGGTGCGTTCGAACCTTGTTGTTACTCAAACTTATACACTTGGGTCTGACTAACGTGAGTTCGAAGCTATACAACTGTCAAACTCTTGGAAACAAATGGTGAAACAGATTTTTGCATACCCTCGTTGTATTTGCGTGACCACAGACGATTTTTCAGAACTCACTAAGTCTAATGCAGCTTCGTATTTAACTGTTCAGGGCTAGTAAATTCGTCTGAAAAATAGAAAGTACTACGCGTGAGTGCAAGAAATAACATACCTAAGTGAGTACGAACTAAGTGAATTCATCGGGATTGGCAGCTGTTATGCAGCTCGATTTCTTTCTGCTTTCACAATACTTCTGTTCAGCGAAAGTTCAATCGACTTTCTTCGTGATTCAATTAGGCGGAAGCCTTTGGGCATGTCTCCGCGTCCGAAGCTCTACAAATACTGATGAGCATAAGGATGGGGGAATATAATTACTTCGAAAGCACATAGCCCATTTCCCTTTTAAAGTCATTATTCCAACATGCGCACCAGGTACTCCCATATGCGACGTTTTCGATGCTTCATTTCGAAAGCCCGTTTCTTAGCCTCAATCTCATTTGGATACTTTTGGGTAAAGTACTCACTATCGAATTACAGCCGTGAAATCCTGGTAAATCTTCTTCACTTGGTCAACGCTCTGACTCGAGAATGAACTTCTAGTCTTAGCACGAACCCGGTTCTATCAATTAGACTGTACCGAAATGTGTATCTTGAAAAACTGGCCATTTCACGACCACACGTTGGTTGCCTATTGGTCGGCCTTTCCATCGGACCACGGGTTTGTTTTCATATCTTTGCGGCGGGCGCTTGACTTTTTGACTGTCCCAAATTTGGCCTCAATTGTGGCTATATACCATGGTGTTTTTCAATCACTTGGAAAGGTGTCGTGCACGCATTGCACCGCGCGTTCGAAACATCCTTTCAATTTGTACACGCGGCTCCGATTCAACTGGCGGTTGTATGCGTTAGGCAAATAAATGAAAGTTAGGTTGTTGTTTTTTCATTCTATTTTCATTTCATTATTTGTGTCCTTCTAGTCATATCATCTTCCCGAAACCCCTTTTATCAGTCTCTAACGAAAGTGGATTAATCATTGCTATCAGGTACAAATTCGTTTGGAACATAATCACTCTTTTCAGTTTCCTACTCAAATTTACACCGAAAATAACTAAAAATATTATTCTGTTTTTAATTCCAGCATTTGAGGAAGTCATTTCAATATTGGGCAGGTGATTTGAAGGTCAATAAACTGTCACATTTTTCAATTACTAAGGAGCCTTTTGTAACAGTTTCTTACAAAATGCATTGCACTCTCTGTGCGCATAGAAATCCAGGAGAATAAGGATCGAAAACGTGTTTCTAGAAAACTTTCGGTTCCTTCTTGACATAAAAAGCACAAGGAGAACAACTGGTCCTTGTGTGCGTGTGTGTGTGTGTGTTCACGTGTGTCTTTAAATATGTGTGTTTACACTTTACTTACACCTCGTAATCAATTGCCTGACATTCTCAAGGCATGCGGCCGGTGTGAATCGAAATTGCTCACTTGTGAAGGGGTGGTCAGTGTTACTTTATTTGGAGAATTCGGTACGACTAACGGACATATCCGTTCGGGCTAAAAAAAATCGAACGAAAGTTAACCTATGATATCTTCCGGTTGCGCTAGACCCAATAACTGTGTCCAAAATGTATAATCCAATGAATTTCCCAATCCTCAAACAGTGTGTACAGGAATAGTTGTCTTTTATAACTGCTGTCAGAGACAATGGTACTTGGCGGATTCGGTGTACAGAGGCAAATACGTGCGTGTTTCCGAACAGGGGTCTTCTGATTGATGTGCTAATGCAACGTAGTCTTGAAAGTGATATGTGATGGGCCCGAGTTAGGTTCAATGTGAATACTTGATAAACCAATACTAGACCGTTAATCACCATCCAACTGACTAGGCTCATATGCTCCAACAAGAAAGCAAACGAAACAGGACAACGTTTTGTTCGGGAGAAGATAATGCTTCAGGCGAAAGTAGCAGTGTCAACAATACTAAGATGGGAATGGTGCGTTCAGAGTCTGTTTATAGTAGTCGACAATGAGTTCTTTGTCGTTCAGCCGTATTTCGAATATCA
Source organism: Fasciolopsis buskii (assembly GCA_008360955.1). Taxonomy (NCBI): domain Eukaryota; kingdom Metazoa; phylum Platyhelminthes; class Trematoda; order Plagiorchiida; family Fasciolidae; genus Fasciolopsis; species Fasciolopsis buskii. The sequence goes on from LUCM01008055.1 coordinate 47,546, forward strand.
AATGTCTTACAATCAAATGATTGTAAAACTTGCCTTGAGAAAGACTACCCACGGTAGTCGAAACGTTGGCGCATTACATCTACCAACAATCTTGTGTTATTAACCTAATATTATTCGCAATGAATAGCAAATGTCCTTATAATATGACCTTTTGAGTAGGCGGCTCTCCGCAGTTTCTCTCACTTGAATATTCCAGATTACTTTTATTTGTAGCTCCTTACACAAAAGCGTGCTCGCCTAGAATCCTCGAAGTGATTATGAGCGATAGCCTAAAACGATAGACAAAAAAATGTCAGATATCGTTTTCTCTCCTGCCATACAAATCACGAAATCGGATTTTTTTCATGGAAGAATGGGAATTTCCCCACTGCATTTCCCTATCTTATTCAGATTAATTGTATGAAAGAAAACTCACCAGGGCCAATCTATTTTCTAGTTAGAATATTTCGTTAGATAATGGGGGAACATTATTGTAGAAGTAGTATTTTTTATCAGACAGTGGTATGTCCCGATCACGGTTACTGGTTTGTCCCCAAATCATGAAATGCCGATCTGTTTTCTTTCCCTAAATGTGAACGGCGGGACGGAGGGACTTCGGAGAACGGTTGCGATCTCGTCGTGAACTAAGCAATCATATGATTAATTAGAGCTAGTTGCTTACGATTAGATTTTTAAAATAGCCAACAAGCCAGTTTTGATAGTGTTTCCGAATGCAACCGACAAGTGATTAATGCTAACCTCTCAGTTACTTTCCGGATTCCTGGAGTTTTGTCTCCAAGCTGCCAACCGTTTGCCCAGGAAGCAGTTCAGTTTTGCACCCCATTCTTATCGGTTTTTGATTTTTCTAAGATTTCTTGCAACATCTCATATTCGATCAAACTAACAACCGGTGAATATGAGCGAGTGTTGCGGTCTGGTCATTTCTTTCGGTAACTGATCTTTCTTATTGCCTTTCTGAGAAGTGCATACGGCTTGCAGCATTTTTCAGTGGATGAAAATTGCCACTGGCATTTGTGATACTCGCGATTATAAAATTTGTTTTATAAAGAAATTTCGAGGTAAGCGCCAATCCTCTGCACTAAAATCGCTTGGTTCTTCTTTGTATTGGGTCGATTTGTCATGGGCCGAAAGCGATTAAGAAAACTGCATGTCCCCTGCGTTTCAGATGCAAAAGATAGGCCAAGATCTTTCAGATTAATTGTGCACTGCACACGATAAACGGGCTTGTTCTGTCACATTATCCCAGATGTGATATACTTACAGACTGACCAATTCCCTTGTTCGCTTCCATAAGCGTAAATGGCCGGCGGATAAGATCGTGCCATCTGGACGTGTAGCTCGTGGGTTCGAATCCACCCACGGCCGGTCAACTGGTCCGCTTTGCATCCCTCTGTTGGTCGCGGCCCCATTTCTGAAAAATGATGTACATCGTTATTTCATCATTAAAGGAAGTAAAAGACAAAAGATTAAAAAAGTAAGCGCCGTCAATGCCATCAAACAACTGAATGTGGAGTTATCTGAAATAAGAATGAGTCTTTGAACCAACGGAACACTGGTTATATGCAAATATATGTACATATCTGGACGGCCCGTGGAACTTTAGCATCCACTTTAGTGATAGAAGCATCCGTTTGCATAAAATCACATTAGGCAGAATGCCGCGTTGACAAATTAATTTTTCCGGGTTATGATCGCATGCGGTCTAACAAAAACTCAGCAATTGAACATTCCCAAATATCAAACGAAAGACTATTTTATTAGACGTAATTTCTCAATCATTTTGGAGTGGCAAGCAATTGCCAAGCTGTTTCCGGCACTGTTCCAAGTGGAATCAGTCCCAGCTTCAACAAGAGGTACCACAAACAGTCCACTAATTGTTGGTCACGGGATTTTGCCTCAAGCATTGGTCTTCGATACATGCAAACCGTGGAATATTATTCGCATACAAATCGCTTAAAAGAGTAACAGCTAAAATTTTGAATAGGACATAAGATGGTTCGTTGTTCCTAACAGGAATGTAGTCAGTTGGTTTTACACCCAGTTGGCTTTTGATCTCATGTTTTTTTACTTCATACAAACGGTCGACAACTAAGACGAAAGCAAAAGGCCGGCGGATGTCTGGCAACTTGCACGTTTACATTTGAGGGGGTGGGGATCATTTTGAGAATTTTTATTCCAAAGCTTGAACCGGGCCGGGACCTCAGTCCACAAACATTTTAAATTGCTGCAAATTTAACAAACATATGAAAGTTATTGTTATGATTTAAAGATTTCTCAATATCAAAGTAATATGAACCGACAATTTTAGTCAAACATTATCAGGTCAGACTTGGTTCGAAGTTTGGTTGGTTTGCAACTATCCTAATTTGGCAGGTTCTGAGCAATTGAATGAATTATCATCGACATGCAGTCATCAAAATAAAGTCCATCCCAGTTGATGGCAACAGGACCAGGTTGATAGAAAAGGAGATGGCCTCAGTAAGACTTGTCAAAGTGGCAATAATTCCGTTAATTTGGTCGTACTTTATCCGATGAGACCAATGGCATACAAATTACCCGGATGGCAATCAATCAGTAAGATCACTGACGAGCCAAACGCATTTCCAGATGAGATGAAAAACTTTAAAACTGGCCTAATCTGCAAGCCTATTGCAACTTATCATCAAACTAGATGTATCCTAACTCTGGTTTCAAGCCTCTCTCTTGTGAGGATTGATCCGATCTGAGACCCCGTGATTGATGTCCCCGTGGTATAGAGGGCAAACCCTATCTAATCATTAAAGCCGTTAGACACTACGCGAGTGATGAATGTGTTGTCGTGGTTGGCAACAAAACACGGGAAATGGGACAAAAATTTTGCCATTTAGTTTCCAAATTTTCCACATCACAGCTAATCATTCATGTTAGCCAAAAGAACAATGCACGTACGTTAGCGGTCGGTTGGTTGATAAACAAATTGTGTTTGTTATTCGATATGTGAGCGTTTTGCATTCCACTCTTAGCATACCATTTGTGAAGAGAAGTCAACATTTTCATTTGTCTGCCGCGTATTAGGAAAAATACGATGTTGAATTGGACAGCGATCAACCGTTTTGTAGTGACTAGAAATTCTGCTTTTGTCACTTCATTCCAACAAATTAAGACCAGATAACGTCAAATTTTATGGTAAAAATAAAAAAGTCTCACTTTTTTATCGAACCCCGTATTAGGCAAAGGTTAGAAAAAGTGGAGAAGACGATAATTATACGGGGTTCCTGGCGGGATATTTTGCGGTCCCAAGAGAGCAATGTTCATCTGTTTCGTTTGACAGAAAATTAACAAAACTACACACAGTTGCTCAGAGCTCGAGTACAATCGAGTAAAGTTTTTCACACCTCGAAGGTATTCAGATGATCAAATCTTGGGATTTACTGACGTCGACACTCTACAAGCCATTGACAACTAACCTGGATACCATTGGGTTTATGCTCTTGCTTGACTCATGAGATTTCATTCGAAACGATAGAACAATAAAGATGTTCTTCACAAGACTTTTGACGAAATTTGCAACAGGTCCATGAAGCACTCCCTGGAGTTGAGTGAAACTGCATTACGGACTGTGTAAGCTGAGTCATTTATCCAACAGACGAGTTCTATTTCCACTCCCATACCTACCAACCAGGACAGGGATGGAATCGATCGTTCATTATTCCTCGTCTTTTTCTCTAGAAGTCGAGGGTGTGATGAGGTTGCAACCAATCTCAAGGCACGGTGGTCCCAGGGGTAATGGGTGCAGGTCAACTGACAGGTTGACGGGACAAAGTGAAATCATTTAAAGTAGAACTTCATGGATCCATTCTCGCAACGAGTTGGTTCTAACAGGAAGCTTCTCGTTTGATAAATCTGGAAGTTAAGACAAAATCATACATAGAACAGTTGATGCCCGGTATTGTGTCATTTTATCGGCACACTTAAGACATTCATTTTCAACAAAAATCAAACAGTATTTAACCTAGAACAATTATTTCATTTGATCCAGTTGGATGAAACAAAATTTGAGATAAAGTCATTTATTTTAACCTTCTATAAAACGTTACAGCTGTATTTAGAACACGAGGCCAGATGGCCAAGTGACTTTAAAGCTCGAAAAAACTTATTAGTGTAATACAAAACGTAGGGAACCCAAACAATAAAGAATAATTGTCATGGATCGTGCTTACGTTTGCAACGTTTTGTGGGCGCTCGCGTGTGAGTATGCGATCTGTTGTGTACCAATAAATTGTGCACTAGACTGAATCGCATAACAGATTGATTACATAACTAATTTTTGCTCGGGTTTGCCACGGGAATCAGTATCACAGTCCCAAATGTGTTGACATCAATACGTCTTCTAAGGTGTACGACATGGATAAGGGTTTTACGCACGAGCAGGATAGGCCAAAATTCCATGGCCTCCGTTCTTCACAATCTCAGGCATCTGTATCCGAGTGTGGTTAGATGTTCGAGCTTTACGAGACAGATAACTATCTGGGTTATGATTTCGATTCACTTGTTGTACACTTTACCAGATTCACCCATCATTAGAGAGCAGATTCGATTTCGCATGACCATTTTCCGCCAAGTTCCCAAGTGAGCGATCTTACAAGGTTGAATCACAAAACGCGAGGTTCAGTTCGGCAGAGTTTCTATTCTTTTGGTTGCAGAGGACAAACTTGAAAGGAGATTGTCTCGTATAAATGTTACTTTTTGGTTTTCTGCATCCTCATTCGGATCCCGCAAGTGATAGCAGTCCATGCGATCAGTGCATGACACGATATCACTAGTGAATATGGCTACTGTCGTTGTCATTATCACTGTCATTCTACGGCTAAGTATTTGGAAACCACATCTGCTGGTCACTCGAAATTTCCGAGGCCTTAGACGTGGAATGCTATTGCTGTCCTGTAACTAAGTATTATTTGGAAACTGGACAATTTTGTCCAAACTTGAAAGCTACTAGGAGAGTTGTGTGAACTAGATCCGTGTTCCATCAGTGGCCTATTGAATACAAATGCCAGCATATCAGTCTACTCAGAAAGAGTAATCGGCTTCAAAAATGTACAGATTTATTCATCCGTCTCTACGAGTATCCGCTAGAGTAAACTGATGATCGCACTAGGCAAATACTGCATAGATTTCTCTGATGGACGTCAAGGTTGTTGCACTTTCGAGAGTGGATGTATTTCAACCAGTACAAGTGAAAATGTCGACTATTTTTCAGAAACGTGTTAATATAGCAACCCAAATAGCATGCGGGATGTTACATATTCGTTTGCTGTCGTAAACGATTACGTTATGGGCTTTTTAAATCCTCACGGTCAAAAACCGTTTCCACCGCTGATTTGGTCAAGATACACTTCTTTTTATTTTTAGCGCCTCAATGACAAAATGATTAAACAGTTTGCACTTGTATACACCAATACCTGTATACGCAAGCTATAAATGTGAGTCAACGATTAGGACTTGTTATGTTCATGTATGAAAGTAAATTAGCACTCCATTAGAATCAATGTTGTTAGATGCAACTGAGAGGACTTGATATTTACACAGGCGTGTAAGGACTAAAGAGTTCAACTACATAAATAAAGTTTTGATGCCATTCGTAAGTGATATGCTAAGTGATTCGAACACAAACGAGACTTGTATTTCCCAAATGGAATAGATGTACACAATCGAAATGATGATTCCGTCTGCTTTTTTTCTATCTGATAAGCTAAATTTTGGTTGATGCTTCCAAAATATAACAGGGAATAAGTGAAAATAATTTCTTTATATTGTAGAAGTTGATGAGCAATATTCATCGGAAAAATAGTAATGATTATAACAATTTAATGGAATTAGACACTCACAGAACCGGACAAATATAATCAAATCCGCACGAACTAGTGTGCTTGCATAGCTAATATTTGTGTGGAACCAGTGGACTAAAGTGTAGATCACCTTTGGCACGAGTATTTTGCGTTGATTCATGGGGGACCGATATGACGACGTGCAAAATGTAAGTTAGATCATCAGAGGTTTTCATCCAGGAATCCAATCGTTTGGGCAAGCACAGGAAACATGTCACAGGAAGGATATGAGTGAGACTGAAGACGGTGCGTGAATAACTGACGCGCCGCAAGCTACCCCTTTCGCATTCGGGTTGAACTGGCTGGTGAACTAACAACATCTATAGCAAAGCAAGATGAATTTCTGACAAATTGTAACTACATTCTCGCGACCAAAAGTAAAGCGAAATTCGGTTTCCATTGCTCCAGCTCTAGTGCGAGTGACCTAAAACAGTCTGGACAACAAGGAACCTATTAAAAAACTTTCATGCTGTCATTGTCTACCATTTGAAACGTATACCGTTCACGGTTTAAACATGCGAATGCCTAGAAGTGAAAAGTGTGCAAAGAGAGGTTCTTTGGTAAAAAAAAATGCACTAGGACATCTGGACCATCATGCGAGTGGAACATGACCATACTATTTTAACTAGAACGATAAGCGTTGGGCAGAGGTGAACGACCTTCAGGTCGTTTCTCTTCGAATCGTGTATTCAGAAATGAAATGACTTGTTTGGCAAATTAGTTTTCCCCATCGTGGGTACTAAGATATGCACATTTTGCATTTGTATTAGACAACTTGGCAAGTCAGCTATTCACTTATTATTCCAGTGACCGAATACCGTAATCTTGTTGGTGTCTGTCAGTTAGTTTCCAGTTTGTTGATAAATGTTTCCAATCGCCCTATTCGAAACGTGGATTTTATGTGTATCATCTACAAAAGCAAAATACCAATGGTTCTAGTCATTTTGGTATTTGATATTTTTATAGTTTATAATAATTACATGTCCTCCTCCAGGCACCGCATAATTCAAAGCGTGATTTGAAAACAATTTGAAATTCCTTTCTCTTTTGTGCATGTGAACATTCCATTCCATCCCAATCCCAATCCCAGTCGATTCTCGCTACAATCGAAACTACCATTCATTCCAAGGTTTAGAATTTATAGGCATTTCGACCGCGAACCGTGAGAAAAGATTGAAAAACATGCACTACTTCACTTGTAGATCTCATGTAACTAATCATTGTGATCGGATGCGAAAATTGTTTTGGTCTCATTGACCATCTAAACAGTTTTCGTTTTTCGGTTGTCATCACACGCATGGTTTGGCCAGAATAGAAGGATCGTCTCGCGTAAGGTTAAAAACGTACGGGAACATAAGTTGGCACTTATTCAAAAAATGATGAGATGTGCGCATAAAAGTCGCAAAAGGTTTTTGCTTCTGGTAAACAATCATAGCAACAGTGGCAGAAGAACAATTTGTCATTCGCACCGATGCACCACAAAGAGCCCGATCATATGCATAAAGTTAAAACGTCCACTTGAGCGTTATCTACTCTGACCTTGTCTTTACGAATCCGAATTGAACCGGTTATCCGCATTTCGGTCAAAAACGACACATTTGTCACCTCGCCAACAGACAGAGTGGGAAGAACAGACATAGGGGGCGAACAAAACAATTAAATTCACGAACGACTATGCAGAAATTCGGTCACCACGTGTCGCCGATTCACAAGAATTCGAGCTACGTTTGGGGGAACACTTGAGTTTTTAAGAGGGGATTGGGTATGAAGCGGAAAGTAGAACGTATCTTGCCAAGAAAAGGGGCATTTAGAAAGGCCGTAGTCTAAGGGATGGGACGGATTCGAAAGAATTTTATGTGCGCATTTTACACACGCGGATAGATATATTTCAAACAGTTCGGCGCACTGTTCTCTCAGTGACATGAAAAATACAGCACGGGTAGTTGACAAACCACAAATCGCAAACGAACAACGCAGAGTTTGAATGATGCTGATCTCGAAAACTTCTCCTTGTTTGAGTCAAATTCAGTCAAACCAAATTCTTCGAGAACCAAACAGGAGCCTAATGCACTCCAAACAGCATAAAACACGGTCCTTGGTAATTAGGCTTTAAAAATATCGAAGTAAGTGTTTCCATGTTCTTAAGAACACTTTACTTCCTAAATAAGTCGATTTCTGTTACTTCAACTTTTGTCACGGGAATCTGATCACTTCAAATGACGTTTAAATAGCAAACATTTCATCACTAGATGAGTTAACATGGTCATTGTTTACGCACATTTGGTAGCGATCACTGACCGATGTAAGGTTTTCATCTAATTTAATTGCAATTGTATATCTACCAGGGTCACAGTGTTTTGTGCCTATTCACAGCTTTGTTAGCCTTTGAATTTGTACAACGGAATACAAAACAACTTCCCGTTTATCTCATTATTTCAGTGCGAAGGCCTTTAGCAATTCCATTTCGGATCCGAAAATTTTGTGCAATACAATGCATGTTTGCTTTTTGTTTCTCCGATTAGGTGACTTGAATAGCTGCTAATGGATTGCACACGTGTGAATCGGGGCAGTGTAGTTACTGAACTAGTTGGATGACGAGTGTCATGCTTCAACCGAATCCTATGGGATTATTGTGGTTGCTAGCTTCAATGAATCAGCTTGATCCCCGTGGAAATACATAGGGCAAAGTGGGTCACATTTTAGCGTAACCCGAAAATAGATTCCTAAGGACCGGTCTAATTCCATGGATATACTTACTTCCTCAGATGGAAAGTGATGGGTCCTCATGAGGAGATCACTAGGTATGGCTTGCGAACTTCTCGAAAGAATTATCTTTCGCGGATTATCCAGTCCACGTGAAAAGTATACTCGCAATCAATGAACCTGTTTTTTGACTCATCCGGTCGTTACTTACCACACATACCCGTCGGTGTTCAAACGGATAAGGTCGTGGCTTATGGACGTGAAAGTTGCGGGTTCGAATCCGCCCACCGCCAGTACACTTCCCCACTTGGCAGCCCTCTGTTGGTCGAGGACTCCTTTCTACAAAATGATGTACATTGTTATTCCATTAATAAAGGAAGTAAAAGATAAAAGATAAAAGATAAATCTTAGAACATGTGCATAACTTCCTTAGATAGACTACCCATATCTTTCTTCCTCTAAAGTCAGCTTTTGACTAAGTCGACCTCGAAATTCTGTGGCACTGTCTCTCATTGAAAGGTGCGAATTTGTGCGTTAGATTTTGTATATGGTTTAACGGTTCTTCCAATCTCCATACCTATTCCGTTTCGGAACTACTGCGATGCCATGCTGTTGAAGAAGTTCTGTGATTTTTAAAGGCGTTTTATTGCTTTGCGACAAGAGGATTATTTCACTTGGACGGCGCCCGTTGGCCTATTTTTTCGGTTCATTCCCTTCTCATTAAATTTTATTTTCGGTTAAACTTCGATGACGGACAGCTTTCTTCCAATGCCGATCTGTGATGCACTTTGAAAAATCACCGCAAAAGAAAATGCTAGATGCACAGCCCAGGTGAGAGATTGCCCAATGGTACAGCAATAAATTATCGGAAAAATCGCAAAAAGCTTTAACTGCAAAAAATCACACTAGCTGTCGGACTGTCAAAAACCACGAGATGTTTCTTATCGAGACCCAAAAGTCAAATGGAAATCAGGTAGCTGATAAAAGGTTGACAGTAAAATAGGACGAGCAGATGCCTAGTTCTGGTAAGTTGATATTCCACGACGGGGTTAGCCAACATGTTTAGTGCTCAATGAAACCTCTAAATAGTATGTGGTGCCTGAGAAATACGCCAAGAGTACAATTGGTGAATTGTGACTTAGTGTCCAGTTGGGGACAAAATTTGAGGTACGGTCGTTCTTGTTAATCGGGCTGCGGTAATGGGTGATACGCACGTCCGGGTTGCAAGAATGGGCTTCGAGAACCACGTCGAGAGTCAACCTTGAACCACGGGTTTAACCGTCTAATTTCCGATGTGAGAGAGTAATGTTGAACCAGAATATTCGTTAAATTATTTGTGCAAATGGACAATTAAAATTGGATAAGCAGACAACGAGAAAATAGATAAGAAAACAAATTTTCGGGAACCAAAGTGATATCAAACGGGAGTGAGGAATGCACTTAGACGGCTGACAAGTAAAATTTTACGTCACCTCGTCAAATAGGCTTCGATAAGCATCCGTACAGGCTGGCCTGATATCGGTGTGGGTATCCACGTGGATTGCCATGGTGTGTAACCGGTAGAGACTAGCGAAATTAAATCAGTGGTAACATCTACAAACTGGTGGTGAAGTCACGTGAGCAATAGGTCACTTGACTAAACCAGCACATGCAAGCAGTTTTCATTCATGCCTGAAATGATTCATTGCTGTTAGAAATCCATACATTCAAATAGGTTTGGTGTATACAATTGGATCAGCGTTCCATTTTAAGTAATTAACTGCTTGGAAATCGACAAGGCTGTCAGTATTCGAGTGTTTGTTCAACATCTGAAATAATGCTGTTTGACCGGGAAACCTGGCACTAAGCCAGCGAAGCAATGAACGAACAACCAGTTTATGAGACTTGATCTTAGTTGGAAATCAACCATAGCAGAAACAAGGCCACTTATGTAATATGTAAACCCCGAGTATACTTTGCTCATGTGGGACTTACCTCATTCAGTTACTCTCATTTCAAGGGTAACTTTTAGTTAACCAGTCATGATCCTGGTGATTTCCAATGTATTACCGAGAAGACTGAATTTTCTTCGTTTGCCTCGCCGCCGCGTTTTACTGAACAGTCTCTTGAGCAGATTTCGCAATGGTACAGCCTGTTCGCATTCTATAGCCTCATATTCCAGCAAGTCTACGTGCATACAAACGAACATGTCAGTGTAAAACTACTATAGACGTTACGCATCATCACCGTAACTGGACTTTCGTATAACAGTAATAGAACAGACGGGTACCGCTGTCACACACATAACCATCCGAATGATCCGTTCGCAAACTGAGAAAGAATTGACGGCAGATACCAACCGATGAACAAGAGGCGAAATTGAGTTGTCCATTGTGGAATTCATCTTGTCGCCGGTCGTGTTGATATTGAATAAGATGAATCGGAAAAACTTGTTTGCCAATTTGTGCTTCTTTGATTGGGAATATGCTGCAAACTTGTGAAGAGCGTGAATAAATGAAGTAATTAGTGTCATACCAATGACGCGAAATGACGTTTGTTGACCAACTCAGAGACTATGTATGCTCCACCAGTCGGACGTGGTAGACACCAGCAGGGCAAAATGTTTGGAACACACTGTGAGATGACCGTGTAATGAAAGTGTTTAAGAAAAAAGGTGTTTCCTTTAGTCAAGGCCAAAAAACAGACAGAGTTTAAATCCGCACAATCCAATCGGGTTTTCGTGGGTAATTTATTTTTAGAATTTCTTCTTTTGTATCGCAAAATATGGATTACGGAAGCCGACAATTTATTGCTTCCAACAAACCGTGATACAGTTTCCTGGAGTATCTGGAACGAAAAAGATCAATTCAACTGAGAAACTAAGATATTACTAATTATGAAAATTGTGGTTGATTACCTGTCACATGATTCTCACGCTCAGGATATAACACCACCGGTAGTACAGTACAGGTCACGCATTGTGTTGATTCGTTCTGATATTTTAAGATGTCAACGAAAGAATGAAAATCAGGTTTCACCATGGGCCGCAGTGAGTAGATCTTTCGGATTTAAATAATCCGTTACCGAACTTCTTGTAAACATTATCAATATTGTTATTATTATTATTGCCAACGAGGACACCGGACTAAAAGACTCCAATCTAGAGTTTTGAGCTTCATTCATCACAGAGGTCTCAAAAATGCCTCATCTGAAATCTTGTTCAAAGACTAAAATTGACTGCCGTTTTGACGTTCAAGCCTTTAAAAATGGAATTCAAATAGTTCGTTAATTTCGGTAAATATGCAAGTCTTTTAATATATTAACGTCAAATCAACGTGACCACTTAAGCGACGCGATCCAGTCAACCTAGGTTCATCATTATAAAATTCCCAAATGTGCATGACTGAAGGTCTCATGTAGCAGACATTTACTACCCAAAATTCCCACTAGATTGCTGTGACACAGATACATACCATTAGAAATGCGAGATAGGTATTTTACAATCATTGGTATTTGGGTATTAAAATTAATTTATGCTGACAATCAAAGTGACTACCGTTTGAATTGCCAGTAACAGAATTGAAATTGTTATAGAGTTGGGATTTGTCCTGACAATACGTGATCAGAGAGTGTCAGTCAATGGGTAATCAATTCGTCAGAAGATGAATTGTTGGCATTAACCGTCCTATTCCACACATCGTTGACCTGCTGGCATGTGCTTATCTTATGCACTTCAAACAAAACCTTCGTTTATGACCACATTCGGATCCGGTTTTCGCACCCGGTCGAGGTTAAATTCTGTTCGCGAATTGGAGGGATAACTGCGTTGCCTTTGATGGGCATCATTGGAAACGTTTTTTTCAAACTAATAAATCACGAGGTACGTTTAGTCCAACAGAGACAGTGAACACGGTGATGGGGTTCTCAAATGCTCGAAAATAAGACGTTATTTGAATACTAACACTAAAATAGTCGGGAGGACAGCTTAGATGTTATAATAATGTATGCCTGACGTCAGGACGTGCTCCTTAGTCGCTAAGATACACAAACACGTTAGGTCGATATAAAATAACAATTATGCCTAGATTCAGCAGAAGTAATGTCTACGTTTTCGTGTTTATTTTTATACCACAGATATAAGATATTGCGTAAAGAGTATCACAATTTGAAAGCCAGGGAGTCGATCGATAAAAGCTTCAAACTCGAAAACTCTGCGTCCGTAATCCGCAGTAATTAACACAGGACGTTCCACTTTGAGAATCTGTTCAGATTCATTTCGAACAGTGCCCTCTCGTATGTTAGCCCAATGTTGCAATAAAAATCGATGAAGCGAAACCCGAGCGATATTCTAGAAACTTTTGTCAGCACAAAAGCAGCTTCTAGTTTAATTTCATATAAGTTACCAAAATCTTACCCTGCTCTTAATCCTAAAGTCTTACTAGCAACGTGTTTCAAATCGGTACAATCATGGCGCCTTGATACTGATCAGTGGCGCAGGCCATCAAATGAATTGGTAGAAAACAGGCTCATCATAGGTGACTGGTTATACACTTATCGTTCAATATTAGATGCGACAGTGTCCATTAGATTTTCACTTAGCAAATAGCTTTCTTCTTGTCAATTCTTTCGGACATTGATAATATGATGCGAGTTTTTTCAGTGATCACACCTGTTGTTGCAAAGTACATGTTTCCAAGTGTGGATCCTATTCCGTCAGAGTAAACAAAACTTCACCTAACTGGTACAGGTTCAAATGTCCCTTGTTTATTTCCGGTTGCATGAACTTTCTTTTTGCAGGTTCACTGCATAAAACACGTATTATGAATTCAAACTAAGCTGTTTTGTGATGAGGCCAGACAATTTATTTGGATATCTGGGCTCCCTTATTTGCATGGTTTGTGGACAGTCTTGATAAGTAATCCTGAACAAACAGTTTGAACTTGACGGAAATGAGGCTGTTAGATAGTGACGCTGGAATTAAGTATTCCGTAAAGTCCAGCCCTTTACGGGAATTAGACCGAGGTGGCCCACAATTAAAACAGTAACTTAGGAACGCATAGCTAAAAAATGGTAGGGATATTTTTAGGATGTGTTTTGCAAATTGATTGGCTCCAAGTTGAACCTTGTTCTTGCAATGGATGAACTAGAAGACGTGATCAGATTTAGTTAGTTGGAAGGTTGTATCTCACTCGACGTTAGTACATTAGATGAATTGCCATCGCGTTTGCAGAAGGTTCTATTGGTTTGTGCTAATTTGAAGCACTTGTGGCGTTCACGTGACATCCGGTTATCGATCAAAAGTCGACAATACACGGCAGTAATGGGGACGGTATTGCTCTAACGGTGGGACGCATGATCATTGTGAACAGATATATGAAAAATTTCGATAGTTGAACACCGCTGCCTTCGTAGTATGGGTTGAATTTGATTGAAATAACTCAGAATTAAGCGTAAGGTACCAGGTCCTAATATCCGGTCTTTAGAACAAGTGCTGTGTCAGAATAGACTGAGATGGTTCTGGCAAGCTTTGTGCATGCCCACAGGACGTCACCCTTGTTGTACGCTGTTCTTCGCGAGAAATAACGGTTGGAAGATAGTCCGGGTTGGCCAGTCGATGAAATAGGTAAAAGCCTTAACCAGTGAACTGGTTCTCGTAGGTGTAGTTAAACTAACAAGTTGCAGTCCGCGAGATACCGTGAAGTGATAGATGAAGACAATAGGTGATATGAACTACTTTCGTCGTTAGTGAAATTCTCGCGTTCGAACACTCTCCTCTTTTTTACATTTTCTCAACTTGCTATTCTGTAGTCGGTCTTTCATTATGCCCTGCTTTATTGTTTGGTTGATTTTTTCTGGTTTTATCAGATGTTACTATGAGGTAGCTACCAAGACTGGAGCATTTTGATGAAAATATAGTGGTTGTCCAAACTGAAATGAAGTGACTGTACCAGTATGGACACATGGAAATACAAATCAGTCTAGTGTGGTGTACGTGCGGGAACTTAAAAATCCCATTTCGATGACGTCTTTTTGAGTGTTACTGTTCTTGGATTGACGATCAATTGCTATTTTTATTCAATCACGTTAGTGGCTGAAAGTCAGTCTGGCATACGTGAAGTGCCGGAATCTTTTTCATTTAAACAAAACAAAGTCTTCTGCTTAAATTGGCAAATCTTCCAAGGATCACCGAAATCGCTCGTTTGAAACAGACGTAAACAAGGAAGAATGTGCATGAAAGATCGCACACATTTACGAGCACACGGCTATACTACTTAGTCCTGTTAAAAAGCAGAACTAAATATTTCTTTGTTCGTCTGCTGTTCATAAGTAAGACGGAATTGTGACGTCCACAAACTGAAGGTTGTGACTAAGAATGAACTTCGCAATTTCGAATGTTTTCACGAACGTAATGAAAAGGGAGGACGGACACTTGCCCGGTTTCCCAGTGGCTTTTATTCACCTAGCGTGCGCGTTTGTCCTAATTTGTACGAAAACGAACAGGGTGTATGACCACATTGTGTTGATCGTGCTTCTTTTTATACCCCAATATGGTGTTCCATTTTGACGTGGCGGGATTTGAATCGCTTTTGCCGGGGAGGAAAATACGGAATTCCCATTCGGAAGAAACTGAACTGTCACCTCTAATCTACAAGCTATTCGGTGCTAGGCCAATGCCATCCAGACTAAACTGTTCGGCAAAATAATTTATTAACAAGAAATTGCTATCATTGTTTCCGTTTAATAGTATGTCAAAAATGGTTGAAAATACTAACTAATGGCCAAATAATTTTTCGATTCCTTAAGATTCAACAGTGTCACATTTTTAGCACGCATCTTCGGTCCTCGGAAGTGTGACCTGCACAGATTAGTTGTACCTCGGTCAGCAAGTTTCAAATCAATCACAAACGGGATAAATCCTGTCAAATTTTGATGTTTTCCAACTGCTTTGAAATAAGTCAATAAGTGACAGTGTTAAAATAATAAAACACTCGATCTTTGTGAATAAAGTGATAAATAACCCATAGCTAATCTCGCAATGGGTTTGTGATTGTCACAAACATCTTGTGTTTCATGTCACCAGGTTACTCGACTTCATATCCAATCCC
>LUCM01008055.1:64499-135109 GCA_008360955.1 Fasciolopsis buskii
TCTTATGCACGGACTTGTTGCCACTGGAACCATGGGAGAAAAAAGACTAATAGGAGAGAAAGAGAATAGAATGAATACTGTCCTGGGTGATTCGTTACGGGTAGGGTCCTTTCAGACTCTCCCAAATCATCGATTTTCCATCACAATCCGTGGGCGCTGTAGTACCGGAGCGGTCAAATCGAAGTTTGTGTCTGTCATGGGGCACCACCACGACCATCACAACATTCCACGTGAGCAGCAAACCACTTTGAGCCGATGAGTGATATGCAATTTCACGAGCCTTTGGTTCACATCAGATCATTCACTGAACACAGTTTAGGGTTTTAGCAGAGAAGATAAAAAGGCAATCCTATTGTCTCGCCTCTGGCAGTCAGTAGGTCATTTAGATGTATGACGAAAACCTTGATTTCTAATATGACTACCGTGAACAAGGGTAGCAGTTACTGTGATCTTGGTATGAACAGCGTCAACCGGAAATCTCTATGTGACCCGGCTTCAGATGTGTAAAACAACCAACAACTGTTTCGCATCCGTAAAATTAAATTTCTTGTTTGCAAAAATAATGAGTGATTAAAGATATTGCTAATTCAATTTGTTCCAGATGAGGGTAAAACGCGCAACGACGATCAAGGAATTTTGTTGTGAGGAGCACATTTCCCTTACGAATGGACAGACGATTTTCTGGTGCGTGCTTCCTAAATGGACTGATCATCCGTAGATGCTGCTAATGATTCCAGAGGAATTCGAGTAGAAATTATGCCTCTTGGTCATATACCAGAAGAAGACAAACCTAGTGTGGATGAATAATTATCGTATGATTTTCGGATCACCTAATTTGGTCTCAAATAGACGCAGTTTTCATGCCCGAAGCTATCCGGTAGTTGAATCTCAGCTTGAAATGAAACCGGGTTGAAACAAAATATTGTCATTGAAGGATAGTAGCTTACAATGCACTAGGTACCAGAATGAAAAACTGCAAAAATACAAAAGTTTGGTAAAGCCTCCTAGGGAACCGTTGCACATAGCAACCGAAACTCCAACTAATTACATCCTCAAGGGACAGTGCTATACTTCAAAATTCCACAATCGCGTTTTTAAAAAAAATATCGGATTTGTGACAATGTGAATTCCAACTTACGATCAGATGATGTGAGCTCAGCTCAGAACAATTTTTTTGAAAACGTCAACCACTCGGGGAATGAGATTGTTTCGCAGTTTGTTTTAACCTCAATCCATCTAATGAGACGCGATTTTTAAATTACCATTTGAAGAAGTAGTGTTTCCGGTGAATCGATAAAACAAAATTGATAGTGACAGTTTACATTCGTATTTTCGAACAATAGTCCAGCCAAACAAACGGATAAGTTCCAGAAACGAAAGTATGCGTCTTCTTAAAGACTGAAGAATAATCAGAGAAGGACAAGTCTTTGCATTTAAAGGGTACTGCTCATCAATCTGTTTCATTCTCTTTCACCGAATTCTAACATTATTCACCAAGTTTAGTTCAAACTTCCTCGTCAATGTCTCCGCGGTTGTTGAACCACAAATCCTTTCCGACTAGCATCGTGTCCATCTCCATTTTAGACAAAAGATACCTCTGCATTCGCGATTCTTATTGCCGTCATAAACTTTCGCGATGCGAGTTACAAATCACCAGATTTAGCCGCTGAGGGCTGAAATTGAGTGATCAGTGCTACAATCTTACTAGCAGAAGAAATAGCAAATTCGATAGTAGCAGTCAGTGCCGATAAGGCGGTTACCGTCTTGGTATTTAGAGATGATCGTTCTGGGTTAGACTCTGCGACGCGTCAGTGATTTCTTGGCCTATCAGTCTTCTAATAGCACTAGCTTTCTTGAAGCATTGGGCATGCGTCAAATGAGACAGTTAAAGAATAAACAAAGGAATTAAAGAAGTAACAATAAAAAATGAAGTGCTTAAAGCTAACTAAACTCAGTAGACACTGGTTGATGTTTTGAGCTCAGCAAAAACGCCGTCACGATAATTATCAGTCCTCCGGATTTCCTCGAATTTTCTACCCATTTTTCTCAACTTTCGATTGGTTTTATCTTTTGGCAAAAAATCGAACAAGGAAACTTGTATCTTCTTGTAAGTTTTCTGTTATCCCAAAAATCGTGCAATTTTCGTTGACGATTGGGATTGATTACTGGAAACAGGAGCGTTTACTCACTACTCTTTATTAGTTTTAACAATTGGGCATCTCAGTGATTTTCATCGCGGTACCAAGGTGACGAAAGTTTACACACGGTCTTTACCGTGGATTTATCAAATCAAATGATAGGGCAAAATAGAGTGGCAACACCATGGCACAAACAAACTTGTTTTCACTTGTATTTTCTAACGGTAAAATAGTCAGTTGTGCAGTCTCAAACTTGTACATCCGAGTGATTTCTTGTGTCCACGACTGTTAGATATCAACAGTCCTGCTGCATTCTCTCAATGTTTTGCTATCCGTGGATTACACTCTTTTTGAAAATGAACGAACAGGAGGAATACAGCTGGCGGTTGTTTTTCAGAAGTGAAGACAGAATATCTCACAGTTCGGTATGAACCGGGAAAATAAATGTTTTGTCACCGACCAAATGAACCAGACAAGTGATATATATATATATATATATTTCGATCAGTGCAGAGATGGTTAAACGAACAACATCGTAATGTCTGTTAATTTGAAGATACAATAACCGAAGAGACATTCATATTTATTGATGCAATGGTACAATTTATCGAAGCTCACATACCACTGGTAGAGATTCATTATGCTATTCTTACTGAAAAGAATTCGGCAAACAAAATTTCGCAAAAACCGTATTTTTGGGTCAAAAATCACGCCACCAGTGACATTTCCTTAAGTCCTCCTTCGCTTAAATAAGACCTCTTTGTCGGTTTTGTAAAAACGCTTCATTCTTGTGCGACGCAAAGCTGACCGGAAATCCACGGTGCGTGGTAGAATTGATTTGGACAAGCGAGTGTGGACCACCGTCGTCTTTCCACGTGTGCGTGCATGACAGTGTGTGAAACAATACTACCGGTTTGTAGAACCATACAGTTTGTTATCATTCAACATGGTAACGCACGTCACTTTCAGGTGTTAGGGCTGCCGTGGATCCATATGTTGCTACCCGAACAGTGTCAGTGGATGACATGAATCCGTTTTGGGTATCACTCTTCCGTGTAACAATAAAAAAAGTACAAATCATTCAGAGTGCAACACTGTCACAAACGGATTATTCATTCCGATGTTTTTTTTTGTTAGTTGCGTGACATTTGTGACCTAGAGCGGACAATTTTTATTCCACTCCCAATAGATTTTTCCACTATGTTTCCCAACCAACATGCGGCGTACGGAATTCAGAATGCAGCCGTACAAAACACGTGATCAGTGCCATATGAACCCTGTAAATCAACTCATTCGAAAACTGAGTGATTTGTAGATTTAACTAAGCAATAAATAAACTTGAATTTTGTTTGGGTGCTCGGTGCTTTGTTTGTCATTTATCAGTGTGTTGCCACCGGTCAGTTTCTCACAAACACTATCATCGTGTTTGGTACCCAGAAAACCTAGCCGTATAAGATGTCCATCTGCCAGTTCAAATAAGAAAGCGGAGTTTTGAAACCGAAATGATGCACAGTATTTGTCACTTCTACTTGGGAATCCACGGTGAACTGTGTGGAATCCCAGAGGTATACAAATGTATACGTTAAAAAAGATCAATACAAGCAGAAGTAAAGGACTCGTGATAATCGTGTTGAACTTTTGGCAGCAAAATAATGTCGATCACTGGAATGAATAATGAATCATTCAACCGAATCTGGAGGGCAGCTGATGCGAATTCCGCGTGAGTGGAATTGCTAGAACGGATACAGACACGACCTCCGGGGAATCATGGAGGTCCACTTCAAAATGATGGTTGTGATCGAACAATTCATTCGAGCCGTCTCAAACTGATAGGAGTCAGTAATTTGCGAGAAAATCAATACTTTTAGTTTTGCACATAAGCCAACTTAGGCCAAAGAACACCATAGACTTCGTGGTCAGCCTTGAACCGTGCGAATGACAATACTCAGTCGTATTGATCAAAAACGAAAACCTGTTTACAAACAAACTTTGAAACGAACTCGTAAATCGGTTCTCTAAAGAGCTTGCAAAGGTCATACTAATCCTTAGGAAACCAATTCTTGGTCTCTGCAATCGTGCATTCATCTCACAAATAGTACCTTGTCACAACTGGTTGAATGCCTGTACAAGTAAGCTTCGGAAAAAATGATGTATTTGCAACGTTTTTTTTAGTTAAACGTTTCTTCGACTTCCGACGAAAATGGTCGTCAAGTTGTCGTGTTCGGTGAGAATGAGTTTTGAATTTATCCCTGCCAATCTGCAAAAGTCTGTTCCAGGAAGATGCGTAAAAACAGAAAAAACTTATTCTATTGTGTATAGAAAATATTTGAATTTAAAAATGAAAATGAAACAGTACAGCCTCCTTGATGGGAGGCGACAATTGTACTTGATATCATGTGTGACAAGTAGTCTTCTTTTCTGCACCCAGATAATTTCTCAGTTGGATTTTGACAAAATGGTACACACTCTGGAAGAGCGCTGCAAGATTCATAAATAAAAAGAACGGTCATATAGATAAAGTTTTGAATTGTACGGATAGGTGAGCGTATGCATGGATGCAACGAAAAATAAATAAATAAATAAATAAATAAAGACACAGATAGATAGACAAATAGTCGGATAGTCCTTCGGGGTAAATAGACGTTAGAACAAAGAGCCTCTATATAAGTAAATATCCGTGTGTCTACATATCTGGTCGTTTGCCTAACGGACCGGTTGATTGATGTCGGCAGAACAGGCCTAATCAGGCAGATGGGGCCTTGACGATCGAACACGTGGTTCACGAATTTGCATCTTCTCCCCGATTAAATTCGGCACTTGGAGGCTGACTGCTGGTTGCCTAATCTCACTCTTCATGGTTTCGTAAAACGGACGGATAGTGTTGTTTCCTAGATGAATAAAGTAAAACAACACGGCTGAAAAGATGAACGGGCAAGTATATCGTCGACTGAATCTTCCATTGACCAAATGCGTAATTCCTTGATCATTTGTTCGCTTCGCTTGATCAAATCGAGACAAGTTTGTAAAAGTTTTATTATTGGGTAAAGTGACTGACCAAATTTCATTATAACGATAGCTTATTTCTGGGAAGCTGAAGAGATTTGTAACATTGAACAGACACCAAGCTATTAACTTGCCAGTCGTTCACGTAGCCGTATGCACCCAAAACTGTCTACCTATCGGGTCCCTAGGTAAATAATCTTGGGATGAAACGACTTATTTGTCAAAAGTTTTTCTGCCTGTTTTGACACATGCAATGTGATTTTTTGTAATTTTGTACTATTGCCAGTTGCAATCAACCGGTGATTGTTGATGAGGCAAATTTGGTTCGATTGCAGTAAAAGCTTGGCTATTTGTTCATCATTCACTCTGTTCATTGGCATGGAGTAAGTTTTTGGATTTTGTCGAATTTGATTTCAAGTTGGATTAGCACCGAATAGAATAACGTTATCATTTTTTCGCGGGAGCAAAGAAGTTCTAGATGGACATTCAGTCCAGTTTCTGTTCTATTTCAGTACTTCGCGAATGATTAAAACTGCGAAATAAAACACATTTCGGTAAAATAGTTGTGTTAAACACACTATAGACAATACAAAGGGAAAAATCAAAAAATATAGATCTATGTTTGCTTTTACCAAAGTGATCTACCTAGGTGTGTGATGAAATAAAAATGAGGGTTTAGGGTTCGAGCGAGGAGAAACAAAATCACACATCTCGCGTTACCATGTAAACGGCATCAACCAAACTGCATAACAACGCTCTGGTCGCTATGCACGTTACTGTGTGAAGTTTCAATATGAACCATACGAGTACTTATTGGAGTAAAAATATTTGACTAACTATACCAATCTAATGTAGTTAACAATTGAATATTATAAAATATCAAATTGTATTGTTTAAGCGACCGAGAAGCAGAAAATGTTGGTCTTTTCTTCTCTTCCTTGTTCCCTTTCCCAATTCTTTCATTTGCACACGAAACATGTCATTCAAGTGCAACCTAGTTGGTCATTCTAATGATTGCCTGGTAATTGCTGTTTGTGAATGAATTAAAACCCATTAGTGATTCACTCACTTCTTCGTTTAGCCCGGAAGCGACGTGAAAGGTGACGAATGATGTACAGGTAGAAGGTATTAGCCTCCAACGAAACAATGGAATTAACCATTAGCTAGACGGTCAGGTTTAAGAATGAAAGTGATGACCAAACGTAAACACAACTTGAAAAGTTGCATTAGGGGAGAATTGTTCAGTCCGGTAACTGCCAACAATTAATGGAACCAACCATTAGTGTAATCTGTGATAGAAGAGCTTAGAGACGTTTATTCAACAAGAGGAAAATAACGATATCTGATTTCGAATGAATCCAGCTGGCAGCTGTTCAGTAAAACTGTCAAATCAGCAAACAGTAGTCTTCTTGTATTGTTGAATATTAGTGGAAACTTCAAATCGAATACATGGAGAAAATGTGATGAATTTTCATCCATACACTTTGCTGAAAACAGTGCCCCGAAAATTGAATTAAGCTGAAAATAGTCCCAAGAACTTCAAGAACCTGACTACACTGAAGCGCGGTGCTTTCCGGTTACATCAAAAAGTACATGAGCCACGATCATCTGCAAAGTATTCATCTCCCTAGGTCGTGGCTTCTCATCGCGCGCGCGAATCAAAATGTCTGTCTAAAATAGGCACGAACGCGATATAAACATTTCACAAGCCCTTTAGTCACCGTAAACAATGCGAAAAAAGTGGCCCCTTGGCCGGGTAAATCAGTGTCGATCACGTTTATTGCACAACGTGATCACCCTTCCCAAGTGAAACTTATATCACTAAGTTTGCTGCATGATTTGTGTTTGCTTGGCTGACCACCACGGTAACAAGTCCTTGTGTGGCTGTTGCGAATGCAACGAATGCAAGTGCAACGGAAAGACTTTGTCATATGGAAGGATTTTTGATTCAGTGTTTGGCTTTATCGATCACTGGAAATAAGTGTGCCCAAAAGATTTTTTATTATGGAAGTTGATTCCCGATTTCGTGGTTTTTTCTACCCGCAAGGAGTGGCGAAAATTTTCCGAGTTCAAACTAACCAGTTCGTATCTGGGTGGCATGATTTTCACCTGTTACCATTAGACTTTTAGAAGGTTGACCAACATTTGGTGACACGCACATCTATGCGGTCAGACACTGAAAGAAAATGAACACAAATGCAGCATTAATGATAATCAGTGTCTCTGTCGTGTATGCTTTTTGCACATCCTGGACGAGTCGACGATCGGTTGCTAGTACGTTAAGTGACTTTCGGTTTGGAAATGAAACTACCTGATTGCTCATTCGGTAAGCGTCCGGATGAAAGCAAACGAGATTAACACCGAAGATGGACCGGACTACGCCTGACCGTATTGTGCTTCATACAATTGTCTGCAACGTGGTTTATGCTAGAAAAGAAAAACAAACAACCAGTTACTATGGGCTTTGTGCCAAATTTTTGAATACAACAATAACCCTGTACAATTGCAAATGTCTCAGGCTAGTCTGCATTATCCGCTTTGGCAACTAGTCCCGGAATTGCAAAAGCAGTTGTATTAACTAACTCTTCAAGTTGCAAATATGAGGATCCGGCGTTTTTAGTCTTACTACCGTTTGATATGTATATATATATATTGTATTTTATTGTATTGTTTTGTACAAACGTTTGTGTAGGCGGGTGTTGCATTTCCGTAAAAATCGTATTGAAAATAAGAAAATGGTTACGTTCGCCATCTTGCCGAGGAATAATTTGGGCTCTAGTTTACGTGTTTCACATAAGTCGCTGACATTACTGCGGCAGTAAGGTTGTCCAGCGCAGCGCGTGGTTAAATGAAGTGGAAGGCAGAATAACTCGTCAACGGCGGGGATCGAAGATGTCATCGCGGCTCCTCCAATAGGAGCCGAGGTTCACACCAATTCACTTCCAGCTCAGTTAGTGACCTTCCACCTTCCTGCAGTACAAGATCAATGATGTGAGTCATCAAAAAAATAAAGCCCTTCTGCAGACATTTAATCCTTAAGAAAAAGTAACAATACCAGGGTGAAATTATAGTAAGCGGAGTATTTAAGTGATATAAACCCCAGTTCATCTGTTGCGTTCATCCAAGGAATGAAATTCGCTGTCCTTGAATTTGGTATTCAGTTCGTGCGTTTATACTGTCTGCAAACTTGTTGATCGCCTTAAATTAAAAGCTCGTATTATCGGGATGGTACCAGAAGCATTTCATTTTTTCTGTGAAACACTTCAGAACAGGTGGCTATTTTTTAAAATCAATCCACCAAACTTATTCGACCTTGATGTTTCTCGTTGAAACAGGGCCTCATGACTGACATCTTTCTTCGATGGAGCATATTTAGCCAGTTCGGGAAATATCAGCCTTAGAGCCAAACCATTGCAACTGAAATCTGCTTTAAGTATGACCACGAATGTTACTGAACCTTACAGAATGATATATATACAAGTAAAATTATGCCGTTTTCACGGTTTTTAGTGTTTTTTACGATTGTTGAAGGTACAGCAAATGTCGGAACTTTGTTTCACCCAAATTGATGGACCAGGTTAATTATGGATGGAAGGAAAATTCAATCGGGTTGTTGTTTTTGTTTGCGTGGTTGCTTAGGTTTCTGCCCCTTTGATACCATCCACGCTCGCCGCCTGATTAGGAAAATCCTGCTGCTTTGTCTTGGAATTCCTACTGCTAGGGTATCACGTGACGTCAAGATAAATCGGGCAACGAACCTATTCGAAACACGGCTAGGGTAGTGATAATTACTACATTTTGTAGTTTTTAGCCTGGGTATGTGTAAATCGACTGGTCTTTGCAGGAATGAATGCAGGGTATGGTTCCACTCGAACGATTCGTGCCCGCCTACGTGTTGTAAGGTTGACTGAACGCTAACATTTGATCAGACCGTCTGCTAGGTCGGAATAGTTCAATGAGTCAGACTGATCACGTGAAACGTAACTCAATTTGAACCCAGAAGATAAGCTACGGTTGAATATGAGCCATTCGGACTGAATTCGCACTTTATTTATCTTACGCTCAGCCAGTACACACATGCGCCATTTTTTCCACTGTGCTCTCGAGTTCCGATATCGAATATAGGGTCTACCATGGTAGAGATCTCCATTCTGACCATTCCCGCAGATCGCCGTTTAACATGCTACTCATAGATCACGAGACTCGAGTTGGTAAAAACCTAACCCATCTTATCATCACAGCATACAGCGAATCTCTTTTGCTACGATGAAGTCCGAATTTAATATTAATAAGGTCATACGCAGTAAAAAATGCTTCTTGCCCTACACACAGTGATGCACAGACATTTTTCTCAAAGCCGCTTTATTCTGAGGTTGATCAGAAGTACTGAAATGTGACCTATTGTATCCGTATGGGATATTCTGTTTAGATGTCATTGATATTTGGTCGTTATGGTCACATTAAGTCTGGTCTTTAGAACGCTGAGCACCTGGATTACTTAAAAAACAATCCGGATATAGTCAGCGGATAGTGTTTTACAAAAAATCACACAACCCCTGGTTGGTCAGTAATATCACAAATAAACAAAACTATTAACTCTGTTGATGCTTTTAGGAATTTTATATTTTGAACAATGGGGTGACAACCTGGCGACGAGTTGTTTTACCATCTCACTCGAACGGTTGTCCCAAACGGGCTAGTTGCTGATACCTTAATTAACTCCCGATCTCCGCAGATGTCCGGCTGTGTCAGATGTTTGCTTATCACAAATGTTCCCAAAGCACTATCACACTGTCTGTGCGGAAAATTCAACTGATCTCCACAGATGTGTGTCCTTCAAGAAATCGAATCACCGATCTTGTTGAATCATGCGTACTTCCAGGCTAAGAATATCAGCCAATCAACTATCTCGTTAAATCTTACCGGTCTGGTGAGGAAAAAGTTTGTATTTATTTTAGATTGAAACACCTTGCCACGAGATGTTCTCAGCGGTACAGACAGCCGAGTATTTTCTTGCACCTAGAAGCACTTCAAAAGGCCAACCCGTACACAAAAGAAGTTAGATTTTTCATGCCTTGCTTAGTAAGGCACCTTTACTTGTCTACTCACTGACATCGCTACCGGTTACCATTACAAACGGGTGTGGAACAGTTAAAGTGCTCGAACCAGCAAAGTGGAGATTTTCTTTACCGATTCCCAATTCTCCTCTGTCCGATTTCCCAACGGATGCTGGATACATACGAGCTAAGGGTTACCCCAACAAGACAGAGAGACAATACACACCAAAATCTCGCCAGTCAGCGAAAGATTTATTCGAATTTTCTACGATTGGGAAACAGACAATCAACGCCATTCGTCGGCTGTCACGTTTTAATTTCGACTCCAAAACTTGGCCGATTTTTCAGGAAATATGCATTATCTGAATCATTAGGGCACAAGACATTGAGTCGTGTTCAAATGCAGCGTATGTGTAGCTTGCATAAATATTCAGATTCATTGTCCCAAAACGAGCTAAAACAGTCAGTTTGTAAATTTGACAACACCGATGATGACATGCGAGCAGCCAGTAGTACTCCAATAGTAAATGATTCATTTCGCAGTTTCATACAATAGTTGTGCCAAGATCGACAAATCGCAGATAAATATTCACATATAAACAATGAAATTCCTCTAACAGAGCCCGTTTTTTGAATACGCACAACAATCATGAGTTGACGATTTGATCAACACGTTCTGCGGTTGCAGACTTGTCCAGGAAACCTCTCGGAGCTACTGCGGCCCAAGTCCTGTTTCTTGCCGTGAACATCGGTTTTCGACTTGAATACTGGATAGTATGTGCATTTACCAAAGGAACAGTAGAAGAGGGAATGAATTGGCAAGGGAGGCCTCGTAATCCCTAAGGCCCACACCCGGCAGCCTTGATCGTGAGATTTGAAGCGAAACAAAACTACGTGAAGTCTCAGTTGGTCTGGTTTGATAACGAGGCGGGGATAGCAGATAGCCATGTATATTATCAAAGTGACCAACAAATCTGAAACTCGATCCCTGATCAATTTGGTGGCAGGCCTGTACTCTAGCTGACCACCGGCCCGAGGTGGGATCCTAGCAACCAACCGTCAGCTGAAGAGGATACTTTAATTCCGTGAATCAATCAATGTAGATCGACGATTTTAATGCAGTAATGATAAAAAAGAACTTATAATATACTTTTCAACCCTTGACCTCATACTAATCTGGGAAATCCATTCAAACTTAGATTTCACCGAGTTCCAATTGGCGAACTTTGCGATAAATGCATGCCAACAATCAAAGCTAAACTTACTGATTTGGCCGTCAATGAACATGTTCGGAAGTATGTATCTTCTGCTTGGGAACAGTAACTCTTTTACTCCACTTGAATTCAACTATTAGAAAACCCAGACTGGGAGATGATAGCGTTTCTCTTAATTGTCCCACTTGCACTTTCTAAGCATAGCAGTCGAAGTTAGTATGATACAAGTAACAATACCATGAAAACAGACAATGTCTACAAACTTGAAGGCTGATTGGCTAACACCGAAGCAAGTGCACAATACAGGTCAACAGTTTCGAGAAACTGGTTTTAGGTCCAGTCTACTGATCGAAGAAACGACTCAGAGAGTTATCAGTCCCAGGTCACGGTTTTGTGGAATCATTTGAAACGTTGAGTCAGTTTCATGCTGGTGACAAGTCATTAGCCGCTTCGCAATCGAGGAGGTTGGATTCCGTGTGCTCTTATCCTCTTACGGCAAAGAACGAGTAGTCTGCTTCACATATTCCCGTTTTGTCGACAGGAGTACTAATTTGCACTGCTTATGGGTGCTCCTTTGCAACTGCACACCAATTAATACATCACACGAGACGTTTTATCGATTTGTCCGGTATTAGGACTTATTCTGCTTGCTGTAATACCTTCAATTCTGCAGCCAATTAGGTGCAATATGGCGAATTGTTAAGATTTTTGTCTATTGGATTGATCAAATGACCACCCTTGAATGGCAAGATTGTTTTGGATTTCTTTTTCTCCATTAGTTCCAGTAAACTTCCTTAAGGTGGTGAATACTGACAAACAAATCAGGGCATCGTTCTATCCTGGAAGTTTCTTCCAGAATTTCTTCCTTTGTTTTGAACTTCATAGAAAAGAGATTCAGAAGACTCGGCCGGAAGTAACACCAGAAAAAAAAGGAATCCCATTTAGTCCTCGAAGTTGCCTTGCAATATACAGCCCTTTTTTGTTGCTCTATCTGCCAGAGTAGTCATCAGTCTAACTGCAAAGACTGAACGGGTGTCATTTTCACTTGTATGGGACCAAAAGCTTTGAGTTTACTATGTTATGGTGATCGAGGAACTTAATAATGTACTTCCCATTGGCAAAAAGTAAAATATTATTTACATCACGACTATGCATGATGAAATGAGCGTAGCTGCCGCTCAGTCATCCTCAAAATGCTCTCTGCAATTGTAGATCGAAACAGGCCTCTTGTTCCAATGTTCTGAATCGACTTGCAAGAATTAATTTCAAAAGCCAAAGGGTATGCTTTCAATGCATAGAAAAATGTGATCCCTGATGCACGCAGCAGGAATCAGTAACGCGATTTGCAGTGTAGAAATGGTGTCACATCGATATTATACGGTTTCACTTTGGGGCTTACTTGTGGAAAGTGAGGTACCCGTAACGGAGAACATTTTCTGGGATCTTACCGACACTCGGTCCAGAATATTTAATACTTCGGTCGATTTATTTAAACAACGTGGTGTCATGTATTTTCTGATAAGACGAAGAGAATATCCAACGAGCGACGTGTTAAACTGAAGTAAACGGAACTTTAGTTACATAAGATAGATCCCAGTGAAACTAGTACCGTGAGAATTTTCGGCAGACCGTTAAATCGTGGTCTTTTCTTGCATATTGATTTCAAGTTCTTGTGTGGCACCTCAAATTGGCAGTATTTGCAACTGGTGTGCTCTCTGCTTACATGTGAGCCACTATTCCATACTCAAAATTTGCCGTCACGCTCTGGGTACCTGTCCTGGCTTTAGGCAACGGGCTATTGTCAAGCATCTTCCAGAGTTGCTGTACATTGTGTCGCTTCTTGTCACATAGTCACGTCAGCCAACATGACTTTCTTCCCAAGTGTGACGGCTGAAAGCGATGCTTACATCTCACCACTTGTGCTTATCATTCGCTCCTCATCGTATTCGCCTCTCTGCAGCGCTGCAGCATGAGACCGTTGCTTCTCCGAGCCACACTTTAACCATAGCACCAAACATTGCCTCGCAAATGGAAATGCACCATAAAGTTGTGAAACCGTCTTCAAAACTGGCTTCGTCAGCGCCGACAATCAAATGTCTGCAATGGAATGTTGATAAATATTTTCCGCCACGTATTCAGTGCATTAGACGCGTGAGTATTTCAAGGAGTGGTCTCCTTAATCACGAGGAAGCAATGAGACCCCAAAGTTATCGTGAATGTCAAAATAACCTTGATATATCCCCAAGAATTTGATTTTAACAACGGGAAATATACGTGCTGAACACATGAAAGCAACTGCCAGCAGATCCAGGTCTACCGCGACATTTGATTATTAAATTTCATTCGTTGATGATACATGGATGAAATTTAACCAATATGTTATGTTTATCGTATGCAACTGGTCTAACTGTTAACGATGTTAAACTGAAAGAAATAGAAAACCAAACTGAGATGACCTTGGTCGTTGTGGATATCTTGAATTTTGTTGCACATGACGCAAATCAAACTAGTTGTTGAATACGATGAATGATTTTCCCATTTCCAGGTAAACGATGACTGACTTACACAGACCAATTTTTTGCTGGCTGGTTGTCTCCGAGATCACAATCCGGGAAAGGTTTAAATCCTTTTGCAATCTGTCACCGAGTCTTTTAAGAAAGTGTCTTCGTGAGAATAAATTTATGACTACTTAAAGTGACTTGATCCAGTGGATACCTTCGTCGACAAAATAAAATGACCACCAAGATTGTATACTGAGATATTTGCTCCATAGGTGAAATGCACGCCGTTTTTTTACTATTAATTTGGGGCGTGTTTGGTATCAGTTGACACTTTATCGAGTTTTCATTCTTCACATTTTCTGTGTTAAAAGCTGTATGGATGTTCCATTTGATTCAATTAGCTCTAGGTATTTCATCTTCCTGAGCGTTTGGGGTGAGTTGATTTGTGAAAAAAGATGAGGTTTGCGCTTTTGTATGATTAAACGTATTCAAGTGAAAATACCACCATGAGGATAGTGATATGGATACCCAAACTGCATAGCATCCCCTTCAACCTATTCTGGCTGTTTAACCGAGATACCGACAGACTAAGAATTTAGCCTACTCTTAATCGTTGTGGTATCCGGCGTGCGACACGTTAACCAAACGCAGCGGACTGACACGAAGTTCGAAGTTCTTCTGACATTTACAACAGATTTCAAGCATCGTTGATTGTGAAATAACCTGATCATGACAGCGAATTTCCCCAATGAGCTCAACTCATTTCCAACTTCAGCTAATACGATATCACGAAACGTCTGTGCCGCGTACTTAGTAAAAGGCATTTGTAGGACAATTTCAAGCACTTTTGACCAATCCGTCATGTTCTTCATTGCACATTTCGAACATCGATCCGAGATCAGAGACAATGGACTAGGCCAAGTTAAATTTACAACTGACTTTAATTTTCCCGACCTGAGATTGCTACTTTTCGCTAGTCTACAATCGTCGGATGAATAAAGCGTGCAAATAATAAACACGATGGAATATGTACAAGCGCTAGATGATTGAATCCGTTGACAGATCACGCAAACCGAGGGGCAGAGCGAGTGGGAGAACGAAAGAACAAAAAAAAACAAATTGGAACAGTTGATTAGAAATAATTAGTAATCATCAAAAACGCCATTGATGGTTTAATGAAAAAAGTTCGTCGCAATCTTCTGACAAATCTGGCAGCTTTTGATTGGCTCGAAAGTTTCTCGACGTGTTGACATCTAACCTGATCAGAATTGTTTATCGAAGTTTGTCATCAATTGCCATGATCTAAATGTAACGTGAAACGGTCTTAATCAGCAAATGATTTCCGTCATTTGATTTAGTTGATTCATTGGGGTAAGTATGCAATTTCTGCTTCCTCGATTTTGTAACGAATTGTTTCGAAGGCCCTGAGATTGATTAGACATTTTGCCATTCCCCAAAGCAGGACGTCCTGCTCGGAGGCAGGAGTTGCTTAACACTAAGAACTAGCCGTGTACAGCTGTTTTGTATTAATTAAAAACATTGACAAAATACCTTATTGATTAGACAATTGAGGTGCGTCATTCAAATTTGTTTACCCAATTTTGACTTCTTGGCTGGGAAAAGATGAGTTTGTTGTCCAACGAATTATTCCCGATTGGGATTAAACAGACGAACATAACGGTCAGAGTTTAACGGAACTCCAACTTTTGAATAATCAAGTCATCTAAAAACAACGAGATGGCGATACATTTTTCACCCAAATTCCTATTTGATTTAATGTATACGATTTGCATTTTTTTTGATAATGAGATGAAAAAGTATAAGTACACTTTACTAAACTTGTCATTTGAACAGCCAACACGTGTTTTTATACGGAAGCAATACCAGCTAACTGGAATCAAACAATCGTGTTTCATTCAACATCATCTTACCCCAACTGTTATGATATTCTCTTGAAGGGTCAATGCATGAAACATTCTGCATCGTTTCTACCAAACACCGAATCACTAGTTAACAGATGCCGTAAGGACCATTTCTCGTACAAGCTGATGCGTATACCCGCTCGACCGCTTTTCTTGAGTCATTGCTTTCGTGGAAGCCGCGTTTGGCTTGCGAACGGTAAGGGAATGCAGCAATTAAAATTTTACTGACGGATTACAGAATTTGTGGATGTAAAATTGACAAAGAATGGAAAGTAGCATGCCAGACATTTCAAAGATATTGTTTGTCTACACTTGATCGAGATACGTCTGAATCGTCTACCTTGCAAAGGGCCTTCTACTGCATCGCCAACGCGACAATCGATAAACTAGGAGTGGCAAGGATGAGAATAGATTGGCTACTTAAGAAGTTCTCTGTAGAAGCATTTTGGTGAAATGCAGTCTAAAATGTGTCTAGCTCCTGATTGATAACCATGTCTGCAGAGTACAAGGCTCATGATAAATGCATTGTCGTCAAATCTGATGTCTAAACGTTGATATCAAAAAACACTGAGTAATTTGTTCCATACATTTAAGGTACACATCTCTAGGACGTGTGAGAAACTACTAATCGAAAATATGACTACCTATTTGTTTTACTTGTGGACAAACGGTTCAAAAACTTCGGTTATAAAACAGCGCGCTGTGCTTTCTTTTCTCCATTTTTGTCTGCTGGATCGTTTGCAAAGATGCTTTGTAGGCCTACATAAAGTCTGTTAGCCGTACAACAAAAAACAAAAAGCCTCACCAAAAGTACTATTTCCGAGAACCTCGATGTACCGTGGAGTGTTTTAAGTTGGCAAGCGACGTCAAAAGTTTTATACACAGGGTTGTTTTGTCTTTAACTGACATTTGAGCATCTCGTAGCCCCCTCTCGATATCATTCAGCCGACTGTTTTCATCAACCCTAATCATGTTCGATTACATCCACATCTTGATGGTTGAGAGTGCCCATTGTGCGCACTACGAGTAAGCTGTGTGGCGCTGTAACGTAATGTACTGTCTATTCCCAAGAAATGCTCTGATAGCAGAGATTTGTATGCTTCCTTCAATAGGGATCATGTATATCAAAAAGGTAGTCTAAGGCTGCTAGACACGGATCAGAGGTAACAAGTAGGAAACCATCTTTTTTTGTCATTTATCTCCTTTGTTAAGGAAACAGCAATGTACACGAATTCTCAAGAAGGGGTCCGCGGCCAGCAGAGGGCTGTCAAGTGGGGAAGTTGACCGGCTGGGGGAGGAATCGAACCCGCGACCTTCACGTCTGAACGCCGCGACTTTATCCGCTCGGCCAGGGCCACCACCGCAGTAGGACGACAATTCCGTGCTCGTAAAACCTTGACAATACGAACTGGGATCGCTTCAGGAGCTTGGCCAGGATGGCGAAAGGTCAACTATTTGATTTCGGTGCCTGAGATTTGTTTGTACAAATAAACCTCACGCAAGGCAAAACGACCCCAGGTAATCCCGGATACAGACATCTTGGCAAACGGAAGGTCGATTTCCTTGAAACGAATTGAATGACCCTATCTTTGTTTGGAGTTTACCGCTCACTTACTTCCCGTGGAATGAGTACCGGTACGGAAAGCAAAAGCTAGACATTTTTGGTACTCATGTTTAAGCGTACTGCTAGCAGGAGGCAAAACCAGGAAGGAGTGGAAGTACGTTAAACAGAGACGAAATCGTAGCGTTTAAAAACGGCATTTCCCGGAGAGAAACAGCAAAACTTCGTTCGGGGAACTTTGCAGAAAACAAATGATGCGCACATTTCGGGTGACAAGAAATTCGTTTCAGCGAGTAGAGTGAGTGCTTAGTAAACACCGCAAAGCCAATCGAGACGGGGTTGAAGCTTCACGATGACCTAATCATTTCATGGGATCCTGTTCCGGATCTGTGTTGGCAGAGACTTGTGAAGATAGGTATGATATAGCAGACCTGGGTCTTTCTTATACTCGGCGTAGAATAGTAAACTGTAAACGTCGGCAGTCATCGGTTTAGTTCATTTTTCCGGAAATGCTGACCTTGTACCAACGTGCTCAACTATTCGCTTCTGCTACACAATACCAATCACTCCAAAAGAAAACAAACAATGAATAATATTTGAACATCGGCTGTAAAATAACATGCAGAAGAACTGTGCAGAAAAGGAAGAATTTGGAATGCAGAAATGCTAATTACTTTGGCACGAAACACTTTCACCCAATGTCTTCCACGATCCCTCGGCGGTGTCTCATAGACCCCAACCTGATAGTTTATGCGAACTTGCACGAGACAGCCCACCGAATAAAGCTTTCATGCTTTTCTCCTAGTCATAAACTGGCCACTCGAACCATGTTCCAACCACTATTTGCCTGGAAGAATCGCTTGCAGCGAGGCAAATGTTCCGTGCAAAACATGTCCAGCCATCTTTACCTATTTTGAATCGCGACCCGCTCTAAAAACTGGAACTCAGGAGGCAGCACCTCGTTTAAACTCTAAGTTAATCAAACATTATTCCATATTTTGCTAGTACTGCCAAGACATACGTTTATCGAAGGTCTTTGCAAATCTTCTGCTCTCAAAAGACCTGTTTCAGAGGTGCAGATCAGTAGGAAAATCACCGCTGATCGATAATCGCAGGTCATGCCGACATCAAAAGTGCCCTCGAATTGGCGAATGACAATGAAATATCCCGCGTAGGCTCGGAAACAGCTCATCTGATGTCTGATTACTAGGTGATATACAGCCACCAAAATAGTAAAGTCTATCCAGTTGGCTCAATGATTCGTCTAGAAGAACAGGGCTCGGATACCACCCAATCTAGTTTGCATCTCAAACATAAATAAACTATCTAGGAGTTAAAAGGTGCGCCGTAGAAAGTTCAATGGAGGCGTTTGAGTGAACGGTGCTACTAGGGCGCCCACGCTGCAACAGGGTTTTTTTGTTTGGAACTATCAACTGCAGCGTTCGACTCAAACATCCCGCTCGCAAGGCACTGGGGCATTTGCCCAACATTGTAACCTGACTAGCCGCATACTTGTCATTACCGAACCCGTCGGTGTAATGGGCAGTACGGTCCTAACTATTCCTGCGTGACGACCGATG
Organism: Fasciolopsis buskii; assembly: GCA_008360955.1. NCBI lineage: Eukaryota > Metazoa > Platyhelminthes > Trematoda > Plagiorchiida > Fasciolidae > Fasciolopsis > Fasciolopsis buskii. The sequence continues at coordinate 83,476 of LUCM01008055.1, forward strand.
CAGCATGAAATTGCTTGTAAAAGAATGAGTCGAGAGAGAGGGCGAACTGGTACTACTAGGTATTCCGATCGTTAATCAGCGCAGCGATTCGGGTTCCCAAACAAAGACCTTTGATTTTAACAAGAATTTTTCCGTAAGGCAGTTTAGAGTGGTTGAGCGTTGGAGCAATTGTACTTCGACTTATTTGTCCGGCTTAGCCACCTGATCAATTTCCAACCTGCAAACCAAACTAGTAGATCACTTCGGTTTTTTGAGCATAAATGAATATTCCGCATCAAGTAATCTACTCGGTGCAGCTCTTCGGTTCATGGAGGCAAGCAAACTTTCACCCCATGCCAAGATACCGCCTTCTTGTGGCCTAGTTGAACAGAATGTGGGCTAGGTAATATAAAAAAATTGGAACTTTAGTAGGATCCCGTCATTCTGCCGTTTCGCACCGGCCCAACAACGAATTGACAGTCAGTGGATTTTTCAGTCAAAAGATAATAATTAATGGACGAGTAAGGACTGCCTTGAGTGATTGTTACAATGAAAAAGATGTATTTCATGTTTTTGTACACTTTGTAATACATTGTGCCTGTGAATCGAGTAAAGTGACCGGATTTACAAACGTATCCTCCAACAAGAGCGGCATTATAATTTGTTGTTGTTGAAAAAAATGAGAGCCAATGAAATTCCTTGGCAATTAAACCACATTCTCAGCCGCAAACCAGTTTACACTCATCAGTAAAGCAAATCATTCGTCAGAACAAAGCTTTAAAAAATTAAATTCGTGCATAAAATAAGTTGGCATATTCTTTTCTGATGTTAAGCGTGCTTTTTACGTTATCTTGCACTTGACGCATGTCATTCTTATTTCCAATGTTTCTTGGAACAAAGAAGACTTATTTATTAGCCCCTTCCGGACAGAATTGCGGGCCGAATTTTCGTGAAACCCTCTTATGGGTGATAAATGAAGTCGCTTTTATGTTAAGGTCGTCGGTCTTTTAAAATAAGAAAGTTTGACTGATAAATCTCCCTTCCTAAGTACCCAAAAGGCCAAAACACTAGAAAATCTTAATCACAAAATGTCAAAGCGCGTGAGCCTCTACCATCTGTCCCCCGACCTAAGCACTATCACATCCAGTGAAATTGCTTCTCCGGTACTGGCTCAATTTAGTGGCTTTCAAGCCTTGTTGGCAAATGTTTCATCGCTTATCACGGGGGTATCACCATCACCCCCTGTTGGTGATGACATTTTGGGAAAACTGAACGCCACATTTATAAATCAAAACCCTTGGTAAAATTGCTTGACAGTCGAAAACGGTGCCCGGATTAGCTTAAATCCTACGGAAAGAAGCAGAACAGTCGGAAGTTCCTATTGCTGAATTTCACTTAGCATACAATTTCCCACTCATCAAGAACACAATTCCGGTTTGTTCACGACGGCATGGTTTTGATCAAGACAAGTTCTAAAAGAATAAATTTATCTAACAGTTCATTTGATTGCTTTAGGATAAATCAATAAATCTTGCTTGACAAATACATGTTGTTTATGCATCAACAAGTCAATCATTCGCATTTCATGATCGCACGATTTTTCCTAGACACACAATGTTCTCCGAATTTAATCAGTTGGGTCTATGATATCTTAACAAGCGGCAGCCAAGCATGGCGATATAATTTTTCCTAATATTAGAGTACAACATCCTAAGGCTAATTGACCAAGGCTTATTAGTGTACTGATTTGACTATTGCATTCAAGTACATCCAGGTAAGGTTAAATGCTAAATAAGGCTTAGTGATGGGAATATAGTACCGGGTCATTTAAAGACCATTCACCCAGTTAACCTGTTGGCCACGTAGCTCTGTAAATCCAGTAGTTTGATTGTGGACTGGTCAAGATAGACCAAGTCTGGGTATAGGTGATTTTTGATTAAAGAAGATAGGTGCTAAGACAGATTGTGACGTCCTCCGATATATTCCAAATACCAAACGTCACCGGTCCGGATAGGCAACCTTGGGCTTGGGGCAGGAACCAAAATGACCTCGCCACGAGGAACCATATCATTTCGTTGTTCCTATTCGGTAAGATAAACTGACCAATGCAACAGATGCATATAGGGCCGGATTTGCAAGAATCGCCTAGGTTGCCTGTAATCGCAGAAGTTAAGTCAAACACTAAAGCACTTTCGTTCGCGTAACACACGTCAACAGGAACTGGACATAATTCCAATTTGACTTTTGCCAAGAGTTATTTTACTGAAAAGATTTGCTAGCTTGAAGATTCCCTGTCATGGGGGAAAGTTAATATAAAATGGCTTTCTCGAAAGGACTAAACCATTGTTCGACAACGTGGAAGACCTATTAGCTAATGTATTCGCGTCCCGCTCAGTATGTCTGCACTAAGACTGCAGAGAAATAGTCACTTCTTGTGATTCGCTTAACGAACCAAAGCCATTTGAGTACAGGTAGCTTCCAAGGATCTTATGTGAGTAATCAGGTTTTTGGGAAAGACCAGCACTCTTTACTTTGGTGATTAACTCACCCCAACGTTTAACATATCTTTTCTGTAAACAAAGCTAGAATTTCGTGGATCGATTAATTCCCCTTTCAACCTGATGAACTGTATTCTACACGCGCAGATCCCGTCAGTGTTCCCTCGTTTTCTTGTCCAAAGTGTAAGCAACTGACAGGAGCTCGTGTCCCTAAGTTGTTGCTTGCGTACTCAGAAAAATTAGAAATCGTAGCCAATCACGTTTTTTTACTTATATCCAATACACTAACACGTTAATAGTACCAGAGAGCACGAAAATCACCAAAAATGTTAGAAACCGCAAGATGATTCCAGGACCAGTTTTGCTTGTTGATGATTTGATTTTCAGTGATTTTTTTCCCTCAAACGTCTTCATAATTTACGAATCACAGTTGTCTTGAATATCGAATTCGAACACAGTCATTCGGGTTCTCTAATCTAATGAAGCACCGGCTTTATTGTTTTATTACATAACTAACTCGTATGCGCGCGATTCAAGTGCTCAATTTGTTTTAGTTGGTTTTGTTCAAAACACCTATCACGTAGACAAAACGTGCTTACTGTCACCTTTTACTTGTGCACGAACGGGAGGGATAAAAAGGTAGCTATAATTAGGCATTGCCGTGTAACTTCTCTCTTTTTATTGATTCATTAACGGTGCAATACTAAGCCCCTCTTGTTAGTAGCCGTACATAAAGGCAATGAGGCGTTTTCGCCTAATAAACTAAATGTGCGGTTATTTTTATGAGGACCGACAGTATTATCAAATGTAAGTTTTGTCACCGAGTAACTATTTCATTCAGAATTGATTACTTTGCCCTACCAATCAGCAGCCGAATTAAGTGTTCAAAACCTGCTCAAAATGACCGGTCACAAGATTTCTGTGACAATTCTTACCTATTACTGGACTACTTTAGCGAGCAGACCAAAAGATGTACACTGGGTGCATCATTATTCCGGTCGGTCAGTCGACTGTCATAAAGTGAGCTACGTGTTCCAATAAGCTTTACTCCTTCATAGATTTTATCCTTTTCACGAACACGTGGACATTCCTTTCATAGACTGAATGAGCTGACACTGTTTTTTTCCCTTTATCAAGTGTTCTTGTAGTTTGATGATTGGAATTTCGTGTCAGATCTCCGCTGCAGAAAATTGCAAATAATGAAAAATAGACCAATAATCATGGATTTGATTTTTGATGATGCAGGTTGTCATTCGAAGCTACGTGATAACCACGCTCGTTTCTCACAGATCACGTGACAATACGGTTAGATTCTGAGATTCGACAGAAGCAAATGGGATTCAGCAAAGCTGATCGACAAATAAAGATGATGTGCAACAGATTTTTTTCCCCGCAAAATCATAAATCACAGTAAAATAATCAAATAACCTTTTCGACTTTGTCAATAGATACCAATCGATTGACGTCGACTCATGAAAACTTAAGTGAGTTCAGACAATAAGGTTTACATTTTTATGAGTTACACTCAAGACGTTTCAATCAATCTTTTTATGTAAAATTGTAGTGGATGTTAGGTAATAGATTGGAATTTAGACTTTTCACTTGAACATCCATCGTTCAAATCAAGTTCGAGTTGTACTTTAAAACGTTATAGGTAAAGATGACCCCTTGAAGTATTATAATTGTCATCATCTTCATTATTATTCTCTCCAGTGAACACTAGTGGTTGCAAAAGAAATGAACAAATGATCACCCTCTTGATGTTTGAACTCGATTTCTGTGTGTATATCTATTCATTCATACAAACATACTTTATCTCCAGTTCCTTGCGTATTTGTTAACCTACGACTTACTGCTTGTGGCTATCACTTCAAACTGTTTTATGTTGATGTTTGTTCACTTGCGAAGGTATAAACGTGGAAAATTTGCCAGTAGTTTGCTGGTCAAAGTGCGCATTTGAACAAACTGAACACCCATGAAATGCTTGAGAAATGGCCTATTTCTACCTGAGTCTTTATGTGGTGCTACATCATTCCAAGTTTCAAAGTCATTGTTGCTGGCTTCCCTTTCCCGTGGAGTGGACACTAAACGCTGAGGAGCACTTCTTGCACCACACTCGTTTATTATGTAAATCGTTCCCGGTGGCCAGACTGTTGAAATGCTCCTTTAAAAGATGCAATCTTCTCGCATGTCCGAGTATGCAAGGATAACTGATCAAAGATATCACCTCGACTAAAAAATGGTTCTCATGTACGGACACTAATCTTGGTCTAGGTTTTTCCAATGGCCCATTGTGCCTGGCTATCCAACAACTGTGTGTGTTGAACGAGATACTACTTATATATGACGTCGAGCCTCAAAGTGTATCAGCTGTCAACGTGTTATTGAAACCTGCAAATCTATAGCTGCTAGATTAGTGCTAACAATTATCACCAATACGTTTACAGAATGGCATAACCCCGTAAAGTGATGTCACCATGCTAATTTCTGATTCCTTAAGAGACGCAATTTGTTTAAAATGGTGTCTGAGTTTTCTACAAGTGTTAACATGATCGCATCTGAGTGTCGATGTCAACCTTACTGTAGTTTCGAAAACACGGAAAAGGATTGAATTCTGTTTGTGTCAATGCACCTAGCAAACCACCTGATTACTTCTGGTAACATTTTAGGACTGGACGATAGGTCCACTTCTGTTTGAAGGGTAGCATGATTTTGGTGACACAGTAATTGAACTAGTGGATCCCAAATGTCCAGATTTATTAAGGGAAACGACGAAAAGTGCAAATCAGTGATTTGTGAGTGAAATGTTCGTAAAAACTCCAGAACCATCTCAAAGTTCAGCGGAAAAATCACGCGCGTTGCAACGATGTGCACATATTTCCCTAGACATAGGTTCATAATTCACGTTGCATATTAATTCATCTTCCAAGTATCTTTAAACAATATTCACAGACCTCGTCTTCTTCTCGTCTGGCTCTCTTTCGAACTCCTTTCTATAAGGAAAACCAGTGATAGAAACTCTTACGGTGAAATTAGATTGAAAGGAAATCCCAGGCCTTCGTTGAGCTCTCAGCGTTATTTTCCTCAGACAAAACGTACCGTCTTGATAACTTTGTTACGAATTCGTGTGGTTCGGTTTTTATTGTGGTTTCTTTACCTCTCAAGGATACTTTTGTGCCCACCAGCCATTCCAAACCCGGAACATGATAATAACAAACGTTCCATGAGCGTAGCCATTTGTTAGTCAGTTTATTCAACTGACATTCACAGGTCAACTTGGCTCACATGTTACACTGTCCGTGAATTGGAAAGACTGTAACCGTTCATAGATATCTCCCTCTACCGCTTTGGAATGCGGATCACGAAGGGGCAATTGATTTCCGTGGTAAAGAATCCCGCTTAGCTACTGTCAACTGAATGGAACACGCATTGTTGCTCGAGCAGTCTCATTCGCGCACACCATACCCCGGACGTAAAAATCCTGTGCGCATTTTTTTTTGTTTATACCGTTGGTATGTCCCACATTTCATCCGGTTTTGTGGGCGCCGTTGAAAAATAAATTCTTCCTTGGAAACAGCTGCATAAAAAACGATCATGTAGATCAGTCTATAAGAATTATGTGTGAATTCCTTTCAAATCTTTGTTTGCTTAAGGGATAAAAATCGAGCAGAAATCAGAAATCGTTTCATTCCTTTAGAAATACATTTCCCTATCCCAGATCTCATGCCAACGACATCTGGCGCAGATATATATGATGCGCATAGCATTTCTCGCATCATGGTACGAGTCAAATCGATTCTGACTGAACGGCTGATCTAGAAGGAATAGTAAAGAAAATGTATCGATTGTCTTCGTTTTATTGGTTTAACGTGAATAGTTTTATTTTGTTGCAAAGTTTGAAAAGGACGCCAGTTTTGTGCTAGACATGCGTATAAAGACAGTTCCGTTCGCGATATGCAACAAAAAGGGTAGAATTCTTCTCATTGGGCATAATTTACGCGTGTTTGATTTCCAGGGATTTTGAAACACTGAAGGCCGGATGTGTTTGACATAACTGGTGATTAATTATATAGTAGATTTAGCTTCTAGTCTCAGCTTGGAGCATTTCTTTTCTAAAAATGATGAAAATATTTCACAACCGGTGCTTTTTATCTGAACAAAACGTGCATGAGGTTACTCAAAATATGAATCGTACACGTTGGGTCTGATGCCGCGGTACGTTTCCGGTCACGCGATGCAATTTCACCGCGTGTATTGACCAACCTCAATCATTTCAGGCTTTTCAATCCGCGTGTGATTCGAGTTTCTTCCTAACCACTACGGAGTTGCTTCCATCACACAGTCGATGTGTGTTACCGGTCCAAATATTTGAACTATCTTCAATGATGAAGACCGTTTACATTTGCCGGTCATTATTGATTTTTGGCCCACTGGGGCTTGGTAACGTATTAATTCCAAAGCCCAGAAGATAACTTCGGTAATATTGTTCGGCTTTGTCAACCACGATGAAGGTCGCCGTCTTGACGTTTTTCCTGGACTGTATCTTTACTCTGATTGGCCAAATTTGGAAATTGTTAAAAGTTTGCCCATTGTTCTCGACTGATCCATGTTGGACTGGGCATAGGGAGACAAATGGACTATTATAGTTTTGCAACCTTTATATCTTTAGTAACATCAGTAATCTCGTGCAATTCACTTCGAAATGGGGTATGTTAAGTGCAGCCGAAACTATTAATATTTCAATGTTTATTTCATGTCACTAGCATTGTACTAGGAATTTAAAGTTTTCGTTCAAAACACCAAGATGGAATTTTCGCTGAACAAAAACCGGGAGATAATTGTGCTACAAAACTTTGATATTTTCAGAAGAAAACTCTTTAAGAAAAGTGCTGAATTGTTGGAAACATTTGCTGTGTATAGGCAGTGACATCGACACTCCTTCTCTTGTTCTGACTACAGAATGCTTACCCATAGACATCTGTTTATATCCTGGTTGCGGCGTAGTGTGAACTTCAAATTAATGCTAAAATATGGAATTCAACTGAATGTCACTCGGTTTGATATCAAACCTGACCTAGTGAAGACGTCTGAAGTTCTATACATTCCGAAATTTTCACGGTCATAGTTGCTGGTCCCTGGCGGCCGTGCATCGAACTCCTAGTGATAATGGAACATCCGCCCTGCACTACGTTTTTCCACGAACCGTATCATAAACAACGTCTGCAACGACAAGTCGACGCATAACAGGTGCAAAATGACCGCAAGTAAGAACCCAGCAAGCGACGAAATGGAATAACAAACCTTTCCGTCGACAGCATATGCAGAAACACTATATTTTAGGGGAGTTGTCTCTATTTTGCAGATAAACAATCGCTTTTAATTCTTTGTTAAGGATTAGTAACCCATTACGATGAAGGAGAACGGGAAAAAGACAATAGCCGAACACTGAGTATATTTCCCCTTGGAAATGAAGCACAGTCTAGAATGCCTCATTCCGCGGCTAGTGAAATTCGCAGCCGATTGCTGAACTTAGCATAATTAAAGTATGCCGTGGCTTATCAACTCACATTCCGGAGCCCAAAGTGTTTATCACATGTCTTTTGCGGCACCTGATTTGTTTACCCAAACTGTTCACATCCTTCATATAACCGCAGTTTGCGACATTCACTCCTCAGGCAATCAAGTGTTTGGTCGAACAATAATGCAAAATTCGTTCGGTTGAATCCCCGGCGTCAACAGCCGGAGACAGAAGAGTGTCCTAGGCTGCAGACATCCGTCGAAGATGAGTGCATCGAGTAGAGATCGGCTGACAGTTCATGAGAAACTACATGCGCTGTGATAGGCTGAACATGAAGGTTGCGTTGTCATGGTGGGCACTTCTCGAGTGCAAGTTGTAGAAATCATACTAGAACAAGTTATTCGAGATAATGGGGACGTCGATGAATGACACTCACAATCAACAACGCTGCCTTGTGACGTTATTACTTGTGCGCGGAATGTTTGTGAGTTACAAAGTTTCGTGAAACCTTTGAGCAGAAATAAAAAAACTAACATGTTTCAGTAATCTGTCCCTTATTGTACGGCATACTTTTGGTGTTAGAAATTGAAGAGAAAAATTATTTTCGGATGGCTTGTAAAAGGACAGTAGAGATGAGCAATTTGTAGCCTCGAAGAACCAGTTTGCATATACAATTCTAATTGAAGAACAGTAGTTGGGATCTGTGTTTCACGCAAGTGTTGTAAGTTTCCGGTGTGAGCAAAGATATGGGCAAACTGCCAGCCCTCAGAAACGTTGTATGCGGTTTCAGAGAAATTAGCTGCCATGTTGTACAAAAGACTTGTAATAGTTTTTTAAGCTAGAATTGCACAAGATGAAATCTGCTTGGAGAATTTTTTTTCAGACCTTCTCGTGCTCGACTAGTTGTGCACAATCTTACCAGTCGACCGAGTTGAGTGCAAGTAGTGACTGCAGTTTCGTCTGAAAATGCCGGTTAGCACTTTTCTATTGGACCTTCTGGTGAACATATACTCGTTGAATTTGAAGACGGTTTCACAAATCGAATACGACAGGTAACCAGAAATTGAGTGACGTTTCTAGCACGACACAAGCTTGCAATGAACCGCGAACCTTGTGCAATCAGTGCAGAATCTCGAATCCCCAAGGGGACGCTTTATAGTCACGGTTTCCTAACGACAATTGTATTCACTATTGAATAACTACCATTGACTGAAATTGTTCGGTCACCGCTGATTTGAAAAACTGGAAACTTTTCTTGTACTAATGCTGTTTACCATGCAACAGTTTTAGTTTGCATTGCAATTACTCCAGTACAACACCTAAATAAGTTACATTTTCACATTTCGTGTGCACCAGCATTATGCCGTAGATATTCGACTAGTGTAGGTCAAGTGATAAATCCTTTCGACATGGTTGTGAATAATATCCCGACATATTTCCGGAAAGCTGTTAACTTCCAGCTAATATTAAATATATAAATACATATAAAAGCAGAAAGTAGTATCTGGATGCGCGAACAAAATTTTCCCCGGGAGTACACGACCGGTTTCGTGGTTACTGTCACTCTTCAGGTATGCGTACCTGATGCTCTCATGTCCAAATATCCACTTATTTGTGCACATATATACATGACGTATACTTTCTGGCGGCAATTCTGCCTCTGCCCCGTTCCTAAGGTTGGTTCAGCCCAACTGATAAAGAATTATCAACGAATCATAGTTGTGGTTCTTCTGTGGACTCTTCGACGAAGAGCTTCCATACACACTCCTGATGCTACAGATTCGATTCTGGTGATCCTTGTTTTGTTAAGTCGCATGTTGAACATGGCAATGCAGCATCTCACTGCAAGAACCCAAAATAGGTAACTGGCGATGCCACATGTCGGATCGACAAAATCTCTGTGTTATGCCATACTCGGACAAATCTAATAGCTTCAATCTCGTTTTTTTGTATGCTTGCACTTATACGTGCTTGTATCTTGTGTACGTATCGATTTATTTGACTTTAGCCTAGGTCTGTTCAGGAAAAATACGTTTGCAACATGGTCTTGAAATTAACTGCATGCGGAACGAAAACAAAATAGCATACATTTGAATTAATCATTCTAAAACGTGATTCTCGAAGTATTTTGAGCAAAATGGCACGTGTTATTTTTTATCGGTTTTTTTCTCGTCTTCTGCGGTTTAGTGAAACAAGTTGAATCATTAGTGATGTTACAGATTATGTGTTCACCAAATCTGTTACCTGTCATTCAAATTCACGTCGGGAACTTCTGTGAATATCAAACACAAACGAGTTGCCAATAAAGAGCTCATGGTACAGCAGGTTACACAGCCTAGTAACGTGATCCAAAGCTAAGACAGTCGATTCGGAGCAAAACTTGTGCCTCTTTGCAACACCGGATTTTGGTAAGGAGAAACACCGAATCACCTATCCGGAATGCCAATGGAACGGATAAAATTTGTGAAAATCATTCAGCTTCAGCATGTATCTGTTGAATTTCACTTCTTGAATTTCACAGTGTCTATGCCTCGAATAACTACTAGACACGAGTGCACCATAATTGCTATTGGTCAACTATGTGCTACCCTTCTTGGAAGAACCATTGAAGTTAGTTCGCGAAAACGACGAAACGAAGATACAAATATATCCCGGTATAGGAAGAAGACAAACCGATGATTCACACGACTAGCGCGAGGCAAAACAACCCACACTCCTCCGACTTTACTCGGCAGTGTGTACCGTTCTTTTCCAGACCATGCTCCCACAAGATCCATATACTAACTAGCTGACCAAACCCTGAGCCGTTTTGATCGCGTACCGAACACTGCTATGAACCTCTCGCTGGCTGAGTTGGTGCCGATTTCCGGAGTGACAACTTGAATTGTCGCTCTCAGCTTGGGCTATCCGCGTTGTCTATCTGAGTTCTGGTTCTGCTACTGCTTCTAACTGGTCCGCGCTGCGGGGTCGATTACTCTCTGCATTTGTCATGGTCGTACTCTAATCTACACTAGTGCAGATTATTGAAACCGTCGTACTGGCCAGAATCATCCATTTCATCGACGGAAATGAGTTTCGATCGAACAGAAATTCAGCCTCGTTGTCCTATTTAACTATCTTCTGGTGACGGGATGAATACCAAAATATTTCTCATCAGTTAAGGACCAACTGAATCGATGCGGTTCATTCTTTCATATCGGAAGAGAACTGTTCCTTTCGGAGAGACAGCAGGAACACTGCATATATATTGATTTACGATAAGTTTCTAGCCTAACACTTGCTGTCACACTAGTCACAGTTATAATTATATAAACTGCAGAAAATACATGATTACCATCTGAGCAACTTATTATAAGACAGAAGTCTATTTCCCGGAAATAATGTTTTTTAAAAATAGCCGTGTTTGATAAACTGCAATCAGGCCACATGGAAATGATGACACATTGTTAATCGAAAACCAGTATACCCTGAGAACATCCGAAGTGAATATTTTAATACACTGCTAGGTTGATTGATTTTAATTTGTTTAAAATGTTTGTTCTTAGACCTTCATCAAAATTGTTTACGGAAAATATTTAAACTTTAGACGCTTTTTGAGCTTCTACGGTGGGCTGATTTTATGATATTCAAATCGGAAATCGACGAAAATGAAGAGTAGGTCAGTCCATCGATCCTAAATGGTTTTGTTTTGCGATTTTACCTTACAATCCCCAGTCAAGCCACTCTTACAATTTGTGGTTAAAAGAGAACACATCACTGATTACGAGAATACCGGTTATTTGTTTTCACAAATCAGCAAATTTCTTTTGGAAATTTTCCGGCCAATGAACCTAATCATTTCCACTAATATTTCATTGTTTCATCCAAACGACAGATGGTTTACATCTACTTATTTCACTAAAAGTCAGATTTAGTCATAATTAATGGATGCCTGCAAGCATTCAGTACTTATGGGAACTGCATTCCGGTTCTAATTGCCAAAATCAATGTTTCCTCTATTTCCAAACGAGAACCTTTGCTGTTGTTGATATGATCACCTCCCCTGTGAACCTACGCAGAGGGTACGTGGAACCAAATCTAAGAATTCAGAAGTCTGATTCCATGTTATCAAAACACACACTGAAGAACGATTCCCTGGTTCTATATCCGACTGGGAACAAATTGGGTATTTGTACATTTTTTAATACAAATTATAGCCACTACGGCCAGACGACCACAAAAATCGTGACTATTATTCTCTCAGATTATGAAACATCTTGACGCGAACAAAAACTAGTCAGTCAAAGCGGCAGGAATTCGTTGATACTGCAATGGTCACAGAAAACTAAGATAATGAATCACGTCACGTTCAAGAGTGCACTGATGCACGATAAAAGCTGTAGCATTAAATGGGTTCTGTCCTCTGATCGGATGAAATAATGGACGTCAATTTGCATCTGCTTGCTGAACTGCGTAAGACAAAATTCCCTGATTGAAGAGTTTGTAACATCTCAAATTGGAACAAACATGATGATAATTTCAGCCAAGTGTCCACAAAGCTGGATTTGCAAAGTTGATTGGCGGGAAAATCTCTGCCACTTCTCTGTTTGGGCATCGTCCATAGGCGAACTATTGAATGCGATGCAACATAAGGTTGTATTGCGTCATATAATAAATGCATGTTAGTTGAAATACTCACATCTCATTTAATAACGAGGGATCACTGTTACTTCCAAAAGGGAACCTGGTCGTAACAGTCTTGAGTTACAGAAACACATGAAGTATCAGCCTGAGCATTGCACAAATTAGCAATCTAGCACTGGCTGATGGTTCTAAGAATATTTCAACACAACTTAGTGAACCTGTATGTTTGGGCAACATTTTGAGTATGCCAAAAGCTCAATTTTTTACTAGAGAGCCTTATTTTTCATTTCTACTCCAGAGTATAAGTCACGTGAAGATCAGTAGGTCTCGTGGTAGCGTGAAATGAGAAAGTTCATAGCCAACATAGGCGCAGTAGCCGTCTGATGCCTTCATGTTTGGGGTCCAAAAGACTCATAAACCAACCGACTAGAAATGCAGAAGAATGCGGCAGTGGACGAGGAATAGTGAGGATCGTGTTCTAACATTTTGCCCTGTTAGGAATGATGAAAAATTGCACCTGTACAGTTAGACTGTATCCCGTAATCTTCCGTCTCCTGGTTCTGTAAAGCTGTACTCCTTATCGGCTTTCTGTATTCGACTTGTACTGCTCCGATACATGCACTAAGTTTCCTCCGCAAAATTCACATCATTTTCCCAAGTTCGGTACGTTTTCAAACGGTACAAATCATTTAGTGTGAACAGTTTTGTAATAAGACGTTGAGTAACGGCATGTTTTATCGACGGATAAGTTGTTTGAACTGTAAGAACACGATGTGCTCACGTAGCTAAATGATCTATCAATTAATCACTCACATTTTCGTAATGATTGACTAAACCAGAAATCAATGAATTGTTGCAAGTGCTCTACAACCGTGAGGGCATCCACCGGACCGAAAACTAGATGCTTACTAGCACCTCGCAGTGGGCAATGATTGATTAAAATCTCATGCTAGAATCATAAATATTTCAAGGTCATGAATTGGGTAAAATGAACAAAATGAAAAACTAACATATTTGAGGTGCGACGTTCAATGAAATTCCATTGTTTGTACCCAGTGATGTGTATCGGCTTGCCTTCTTTCCTCGTTACAATTTGCCCTAACAGAATACTCACAAATAAGAATACACAGAAATAAATACAAATGAGTCTTGGTACTGTTTCCATTGTGAGAGAATCAGAAACAAATGTGACGAAACCGACCAATCCGATCACACATTCACCCCCACGAACCGTTGCATCCACCACCAGTGGCCATTCTGACAACACAACCATCATTTCGATTGGAACAAACAAAACGGAAGTTCCACGTATAATAAGCCTATCCGCTCCAGGTAACCGTACCGTGTGCCCGAGGTTGAATGTTGTCGTGTCCTATTTTGTTTACCTTATTCATTTATCAATTTCAAGTATGAATGGGTCAATTTTTCACAAACATATAGAACATTCTAACTAACAAACGATTATGGTAGATATCTCTACCAACGATATATTGTGTATTGTAATAACAGGAACTAAAATCTGAGGTTGGCACATCACTGTTGGATTCAATGTTTCACAAAAAGACAAATCAAGCAACGAACACCAAAATTCAATACAATTCAATATACAAGAACGGTTTTGCGACATTCGGATCGATGGACTCTTGTGAAATGCATACAGTCTGCAAAAACATGCATCATTTGTCTGGGCATTCACTTAAGCTGTCCAGATCCGAATTGAGGAAAACGGTAATTAGGAAGGTGAAACGGAACTCGCTCACTCATCTGCCATCAAAGGCAATCCGATCCCCGTATGATTGTCTCAATTTCCCTTTGTTTGTCTCGAATCCAAACCGCGTGCTCGCGCCCCACGTCTACCGATGATCTGCTAGATACTAAATGGGAAAAAACAAGAACTAGAATTTTCGAGCAAAAGTAATTTGTGAATTGAAAATTAATATCCGAACGGGAATTCCAGTTGCTTCGACTGTGCTTCGGTTCATGACAGTTCCTCGATGTAGATCATCAGTTCTGAGCCTCAGAAACTACACCACGACTACATCACACTTGCGTTCTACTTAGCCCGTTTGTCCGTGCGTGAAACCACTGGGCTATTAAGCGAACTGGGTGCCTGCGGTGTGGCTTCGATTTAGCAGATGCGATCGGCTAATTGCCTGTAAAATGGATATGAATTTTCCAAATGCGATTATGCGTAGATGCACACACACATACACACACACAAACAAGCAAACAAAAAGAAAATGTAAAAATTAGGAACTTTCCTAGTATGACAAACGAAAAGCTTTACGACCACCAGTGTGCATTTCCCAATTTGTTTTTCACAAAAGAATCCCGTATTTTTTTCTTATCCAAGGCAGGAGGGAGCAAAATGTAAACGAACTCTCGGCGGCGTACGTGAGAACTTGGATCAATTTGATTGGTCTAGATTGTGTGAAATGCACTTCGTCTATCACGAATTTTGGTCCGGAAAAACAGTTAACTCTACCTCTGGACGTTCCAAAGATGTAAACGTGAAATCAAACGAATGTCAAAAATCCATTTCCACCTGCCCAGATGACCAATACAATTTGCGACAAGTTTTTAACTCGTCTTGTGAACGTGAAACATCAACACACACACGGTCTTAGTCATGTGAATGTAATATTATTTTAACGGGATCCGTTGTAAGACTACGTAATGATATGTCATTTCGAAAAAATCAAACAGTGGACCGTTAGTTTTTCCACCAATTCCGATTGTACGTGTTTTGTCAAAGGCACCCGTCGATCGTACTGATAGATTTGGTACGGCAACTTACAAAATAGACACAACTAGTCACATGAGCCATTCTAGTTACCGCAGACTGAATAACCTAAATTTGCACAGTTTTGTAATAGGTAAGCGGTAGGTTCTCCAAACGGAACGTATTTTAACGCATTACCGACCTAATTGGTAAGGAGCATAGTCACGAAACATTCCACTGTACCTATTCATCTAAACAACAGTCCGATCGGTCGAGCTGAACCCATCGGATAAAACATTTGTTTTGGCAATTGAACTACTAACAATAAAAATATTTATTTTTCCATCGGTTATTCGTTTTGCTCTCGTTTTCCGTCAACAATAGCCAGGCGTCGTAATCCAAAAAGTCTGCAAGACTTGGAAATCACGACTGCCCAACACACGGGGCCTATCCTGCCAAGTCCGTTTTTGACATCAATTAAACCGGGGACTTCAGAACCAACGAAGCATACCTATTCGTCTGTTGACGTGCGATCTGTGATCCCCTATTTGGAAATTCATCATGACAACATCACAACTGGTTCATATCACAAATCTTGCCCTGAACTACACGAGGAAGTCCGAGATTCATGCTCGGCTAACGACAAAATTCCTGCCGCTGGTTTGTATCTCGTTTTTTATATTGTACACCTTATGAATGTGTGATACCATCCGAAATCTTTCGTAACAGACTAAATGACAGAACATTTGCCTCTTGCGTAATACCGTCGCGTGTCTCCCAGTAGATTTTCCGATTTTCGGAAGGATAAGTAAAGGCTTGAGCCCTGAATGATCCATAGAACCAGGTTTCAGTTGCTCATTGCAAACATAGTTAGAAATTTCATTATACATTATGGTCACGTCGGTAAGAAAAGGTTGATATTCACATTAATGGGTAATAACGTGGAAGAGGCATGATTATGATTGTGAACAGTTAGTCTGTCGACTGTCTGTATCTTTCAGCTATGATATCTTAACTAGTGATGATTATTTTATCGTTCCAAGGGCGGGCAAATAAACATGGCATATTTCCATTGGTTTCTTTAGTGAATATTATTAATTAGTATTTCGAAAAGCGTCAATCCGGTCTTGTGAATACACCACCAGTGTGTGTAGAAATGACTGAACAAAGGCGAGGACCGGTTACGCAAATCTGCCTGACCATTACATCTCAGCCTGGCACTCGGTTTGCTTGCAAAATATCCGTCCCACCAATTATATATATGTATATTACTTAACTAGGATTCTGGGTGTACAAATATAGGCATGGTTCAAAGTTCTACATATGCTTTTCTTTGAAGAACCCGGTCGGAATGTGAAAACACGCAATCAATCAAAGTGGAAACCAATGAGCCTAAAACAAATCGTGGAAGAGCAAATTTAACCGGGAGACCAATGACCAATAGGGCAGGACATTTATCAGGGTGTCCGCAAAAAACGCCGCTCACCGATGGAGTGAGTCGGTCAGATTAACGTTCCGAGCTTTTATCCTAAGGTAAAATATGTTTCCGAAATTAGACTCAACCTGTATATTTATACATACCAAACAGTACAAGACTAGCGTCAGGCGAGCATTACCACACAAAACGTAGACCTAACCCAATGGGTTTAACAAGGCTTAGGATTCTAAGGTTGCTTTTGATTACGATGGCTTTCTACAGAAATCAAAGGTCTTATTTAGGAGAAAGATTTTCCTTCCTGATCATCAATTTTATTTTTCTTAAGGAGACTCCAAAATGCAGAGTCACTTTCTGACACAGTTTACGAGGGAAGCAAAATTCAAAGAATGAATACCGTCATCACAGGTGTTATGCTTATTCGAAATTAATAATTCCAGCTTCAAAAGATGTGGATGTATTGAGTAGCTGTATCATTTTTCTTGAGAATCAACCCCTGTACGTCCGAACCGGGACGCAAAACCGAGACGAAGTATTTTACGTCGAACGCGTTGGCAAAACAGTTGACTGGAAAAATACGATTTATTGACCATTACAACACGGCATAGTAGGCACGATTACCGAGTTAAGCCAACGGTGTATTTCCGAGGGAAATTTTCCACTCGTCCAAATGCAAAATGCAATGAGTGGAAGAACTGGGAGACTACAGATTGAATAAAGCAGAAAAAAATTTGTCTTACCGATAGCTTCCTGTTCCCGATTTATACAAAGTGACACAATGGATCTCACTAGAATCTCGCTTGACTTATCATTAGGCGCGTGAATTGACAATGAATCCATTTAGGAATCACATGGTGATTCGTCGGGGGATTTTCGTCGGTTTGGCAGGGCTAACCTTGGCAAAGTGGGCACAAGGCTCGAACGTATCGGTTTTTCTTCTCAGTAGTATGTTTTGCACGGGGAAAAGAGAAAAGCCGATATTGACGGGCCTCGTGTCTCTTTTCTCACAGTTGGCCTTGCCTGACCGAAGAAAAACCTCCGACGAATTACCATGTGATTCTCAAATCGATTTATCATCAATTCACACCCCCTAACCATTCAAATGAGATTATATTGAGAAACTAAGAAAGGCGCGCTCTAGTATAGGGATGACTGGACAAGAGAGTACCGGTACCTGACAAGCGCCAATAACCGCGAATCCAATCGTGTGCTTTCGGGAAATTTTATTCTTCCCTCCCTTAAACGAAACATGCTACAGAGAGGAAATGACACAGTGGATGTTGGAACAGTGAAGACGATGTTCAATTATTTCGACAATAAAACGTGATCTCATCATAGTTGAAGGAAACTCCCTTGTAATTGATCGCCTCTGCCCTTTGTTTGCAATCGATCAATTGTTAAATGCAGGTTATTCTATCGAAATCCCAATCAACACAAAGGATGATGAAACGGTAAGCCACAATAACTATGCTTTTTCCACCGGTCTTGTCTAACCTAAACTTGATTTGCAACCTGGTCGACAAAACCTCGTGTCTTCCTTTTGTGTTCCACTCTACAATTCTTCATTCTCTTCTTTTATTTCCTTCAATGAGAGAAAATAATACGAATAAGTAGAATGACATCACAAAGGATGTTAAGATCTGGCGAGATTGGGAAAAATGGATAGAACTATTCGAACTTGTGAAATTCTCATCCACACTTCGCCAAATTGCTCGTGTGGTATCGCCTGTCGTAGTTCTGGTCAAGTCTATCACAGATGAGTTTCACATATCTTCGTCGGTTCAATGCCGATCAACCGGAAGCTGATAGAGTGCGCATATGGACGCCATCTAGTCTTCAGTACCGGCTATGCTTCATCAGGACAGCGCTTCGTTCGCGTATCTCACAAGTCGTCGATTTGAATATCAGTTGTATTTCAATCAAATTAGTACGCGGTAACTTTGTAAAAACATTATAAGTCACTCACAGTCTTCTGGTTTCAGAGGAACTCATGTGTAAAACATCAGTTTTGTGTGTGTGTGTGTGTGTGTGTGTGTGTGTGTGCACATCACCACCTTGCTGTAACGTGGATTCTCAAAGTTTTTCGCATGGTCAATCCTGATCTCCATTCCGGAGAGGAAATACAATAAAATTTCGACAACCCATTGCCGGCTAAATTCGAACGTGGAAGCTTTCGGTCAGTCTTGACCATCCTTCTGGTCTCATTAACAGAACAAGACGTAAAGTTTCAATACAAATCCTTTACTAATGACTTGTGTAATCAATCTCGAACCTCGTTTTACAGGTTCATGCGTGAATTTGAATTGGCGAATGTACTTGATTTTCGATGATTTGTTTTGGCTGTCGGGAATCCAATTAGAAGTTTCCATTTCAGATGTCGACATCATGAACCGGATCAGAGCCAGAGTGCATAAGCTTATCAAGTAGATGATCTGATTGATTAGATCACAGGGACAAATGTTCCGTTCGATTCTGGTTCTCGCACTCAGTTTGTCACCTAGAAATTGCAAACAACTGTGACCCCACGGATAGTAGTTTTTATCAACGTTCCACAGTACATCTCATCTATGCAAAACTCAAAGGCAGCTTTTTACACCGAAACACCACTGGACGAACGAATATCTTGCCCACCCTTTATCGTTATGGTCAGGCATGGGCGTGGTAACCGTCGTCTGTTTGTAGCTAGACTTTCGACAATTTTGGCATGCATTATTCCGGTCGAGCTAGGCTAAAGTAGAACTCAAAATATGCACCTGATGGATGGTTTAGTCCGCGCTGTCACTGATAAGACAAAAGTTAATGGGAAACTCCGTGCCGGCAAAGGAGAACGAATGAAATCTCCCGAATGTCAGTCGGACCAAGATACATTTGACCGTGCGTTACACAACGTGTGTGGTCAACTGTCCATTCTGTGTGCTGATTTTTATTACTAACAACTCTCTGACTCCAAGGTGGCACGTATTCCGAAAAACGAGGTTTATTTGAGAAAGATTATTCACACTCTTTTGTGGAGATGTTCTTCGGAAACATGTCTCGTTCAACGAAGGACCACCGTTGTTACGTCGCTGTACAAACAGTAGAGTGATCGGGTAAAAATTGCCTGAAGCGAGTAATTTACAAAAATATTGATTCAAAAGTCCACAGGAAAAAAATAACCTTGAATTTCATTTTTTACACCGCGTACAATTGCTTCACCGTCATTATCAATTTCTTCAGATTTTTGTGGAATACGGACAGAAAGAATCTTGTCGCTGGCTAGTAAGCATAAAATGGATATCCAAAAAGCGATTGAATGATCATTACCAGTATTCTCTAATCTAACTTTCATTCCAGTTACGGGCATGGCCGATAAATAACTCGGTACGTAAACGGGATGTATATCAGACTAGAATCCACTACAGAACTCAGCACTCTCGCCGAAATGTATGACCAGCCATAATCAGCATTCAGTCCAAAATAACCTTAACCGTATATAAAAAGAAAAAATAGATTGACCAGATACCCTTCTGTTACTGGATGAGCCGCCTAAGAAAATCTACTGAGGTTGTTAGCGCATGACATAATAGTTGCACTTCGAGACTCTGTGTTACGTTCATCTAGACCTGGAATATCCGCACTCCTAATCACTGAGTCTTTTACGAGGACAGTTGTGAATAGGGCCACGGTGAAAATGTTGCAATATTCTAAATGGGGCCCTTCTCACAACAGCTGCAATGTGGCATTGCACAAATCCCGGTTGCTAACTACTAGTACGACTGGAAGCTCATATCTCCAGTTTTAACTACCCGTAAAAACTGCTTGACCTCAGGCTAGTCGAGTGTCATACATCATTACATACAATTTTACAGTTTGTCTATCAGGACCATCTAGAAAAATCCGAAAAAACAGTAATAACTCGAACGTCTTTCAAGATATCTTCAACTGCCTCCGGATCACAGAGACTAGGCTAGCTAAACTGTGATTAGCGAGATCAGTGACAGTCTTCCAAACAGGGTGGACTGGCCACGGCTTCGATGCTGATGAGGTACAGGATAAAGCACGTGTTCAGATGACTGCTGAAATCCAAGCTGACTGAACTGCAAACTGGCATTTTTCTGCTGTACGTTCGGTGTAAATGCTAGGTTGGTCCAGCTTTTCCAGCTTTCGTCTTATAATGGACATGTCATTCCTCTAATAGCGTAACTGTTCTCGGAAAATGACAATACTTGGATACAATTTCGTCCTTTGTTTGAAGAAATGTTTTGAAAGTTTATCACGAAAGTTCCCAAGAAAATACTCTAGTGGGGATTTGAAGGTTTGACCAACTCTCTCTGAGTCTATTTCGAATTCTTTTTGGATATACACATGCCGGTATATTAACGAATGCAATGTGTATCCGTGTATTTGGTTCACAGTTTCCTTAAGGCAGATGATACGGACACTTAGTTCAGCATGTAAACATGTGAATTCATCCCACCCCTGGCACACAAACGAGATCCCGGGGATTTGTCAAGGGAAACTTGACATAAGGTAAGACGGTACGATGACGCGGCCTTCGATCTCAATTCAGCAACAGAGTTTGGGCGGATAAACACTGGTTGCATACCAGTCGTTCAAGCTATCAAAGCAAAGTGAACTCGGGGAAAGCTCCATTGATCTGACATGGTTCTCAAACCACAGATTCTAACCACGTTCGTTTCACTTAGATGACTATGAATGACTCGTTCTAGGGGAAAAACATCGGCAATTCTTTATATTCTTCTGCATTTTTATCTTTCATTCTTTTATTTAACCTGAAGGGGTCTGCGGGCAGTAGCAGGTCACCTGACTGAGGAGATGAGGAACGTTGTTGGAACCATTGGAATATGCTTCGTTTTTGAACGAATCTGACTAAATTCATCGTTGAATCGCGACTGAATCATGTCGAGGGGCTATATTTGTTATTCTTCAAGTACTAGTTAACTGATCGGGTGATCGAATTTGTTTCAAGCGGATTGGAAAATGTCAAATAACGTGTTGTTTTGGGGAGACGCAGCATCAGAACGTCTTCGTAAATTGTTTTCTAAAGTTTTGGTTTTTATTGATGATGCGATTGGCACTGAATCATGAGAAGTTATACGGAAATCGAGAGATGTTTTGCGCATGACCATAGAACTCTTGCTTCGTTGTACGCGGGGCTTCGAAGCAAGTAATGGTTTGAAGATGGTTCGAGGGGATCAGTTGATGCATGGAAACAAATATGAAAAATTTGACCAATGGAAGAGCTCGTGTATTTGCAGTTAGACTACCGAGTTGAGGTTCACGTGATTCTTCCAAGCAAATGTTGGGGACCGTGAGTAGTGAGTGTAGTTCATTTTGGTAGCCAATGGGGATTTTGTATCAGGAATATGTATTCAACTTAGCATATTGCACTCGATCTTTCGTTATTTCTTGTTTTCACTTGCCACTGAGTAACCGGTTCTTTGAGATAGCTACAAGAATCAGCGCACGTTTGTGCAAGGTTAATGGATATAAGAATGAAAGTGAAATGAATCGATCACTGGCTTTCACCAAATGACTTTTTCATAAATTTGAGTCTAGTATTAGGAAAACGAATACAAATGGCCGTTGCATTCGTTCAGTTATTTGTTCACAATGCACGCAAACGGATGATCAATAATAAAGTATGGTACATTTGCAGTATTCTAATCGATACAGTCAGTCACGATGAGAAGTCGGCCAGTAAAGAATATGTTCATTTGTTTGGCTACAAACTCCGTAAAGAGGG
Source organism: Fasciolopsis buskii (assembly GCA_008360955.1). Taxonomy (NCBI): domain Eukaryota; kingdom Metazoa; phylum Platyhelminthes; class Trematoda; order Plagiorchiida; family Fasciolidae; genus Fasciolopsis; species Fasciolopsis buskii. The sequence goes on from LUCM01008055.1 coordinate 105,997, forward strand.
TTCAGTTTGTTTGCGCAGTTCATGCATGACAAGCTCAAACACTGGATTGTTTGGCTTGAAATGAATTGTGAATGTGTTCATTTTTTGCATTCCCGGAAAGCATTACCAAAAAGCCGACTAATCTAGCAAAACTTAATTTTATTCCCTCAATTTGTAAACTTCAAATTTAGCCACAGAAAGCAAAGTCTTTGCACCTCACAATAGAATCAAGTATGTTTCTTTTATTGTTGTCTGTTGCAATTCATTTGCCTAAGCGATAAGCGTGGAATTGCTGTCACGTGATTTTTTTTCTGTACATCCCAAAATCCGTCAGTGGGACGATTTTGCAGTTTTTTATTTTTTACTCAACCGACCGAATGCTCTGATTAGACCAATCGAACTTTCCAAGTATTCAACAAATATTGGTGCTTATTGAGCACCAGAATTTCCACGGTGTGACTTAACAAATTGTATTCATACTGATTATGGTAAACATGATTAGTCACGCTTCCCGAGACCTGACTAGACTGACGCGTTGGTAAATTTCCTGTACCTAAGACAAATTAACAATTGCTTGCTTTCGAAAGGAAGCGTTTACGTAGTTTTGTGAAGTAACCTTAAAAAATACTGCCAGCCTTGTTTAACGTCACGAATTTTCTGTTTTCCTAGACATCACTTCCAGTTGTGAACACAAAAAAAGAAACAAATATTGCCTATAATGCGAGGAATTCTTCCATTCTGAATTGTTTTTTCTCATCGAAGGAGACCGGTGTTGTTGTAAATCCTCAGCTCACAGGTTAGGAAAAAAATAACTTGGGAAGAATTTCTCCCAAATTGTGTTTCGATTGGGAAAAAGATATTTGAGGCAAAGAATTCTTTGCATTTGTGCATTCGCAAAACATCATGTTGCTGTAGTCCGAACTGTCAACTTCAAACGAAAAACAGCAAAGCCAAATGTGCGAGAGACATCGCGAAATTCATTGAGGCGAAATGAATAACTCGTGAATAGTTATTGTGATCGATTAGTTTTTGATCACAAGTCAGACACATGACTACTTTAGCTCCTTGTAAACACGAACTTTTGAGAGCTTATAAGCAGACGAAATGTCAACTGCTTTGCAAAGTGCTCATTTGTTGTGCTGGACAAAAACTGCGTTATTTCAGATACCACGACACGTCTGATATGACTAACTTTAGGGAATGATTTGAACTCCAAATTGAGTCCGAACGCTTAGACATTTAATTTAGCACAAAACGAGCGTGCGATATGGTCGATGGGCTTCCAAACACATTCGTTCACATGTGAAGTTTTGCGCATAGCTTAAAGTCAGCTAACAGTTCGCTATCAGTTAGCTAGGAGTTTCTGATCGGCCGAACTAAGTCGTGATGTTGACTCCAATAACAATGAATTGGCATGACAGTGGTGAACATTCCAACATAGATCAAACCACATAGAATCTTCTTTTGCATTTGGGTCAGTCTTCCCGTCTTCATTCCACCAGAGGAATGAAACCAAAGTTCTCGCAAATGCTTACACCCCATTTTTTACATTATTTAGAGATCTTGTCAAGTGTATTGGAATTCATGTCGAAAAATATTCGGCATTGGGTGCGCACCTAAGTCTCTTCTTCCTGAGGTCCAGAAGACATCCATCTGGTCATAAAAAGTGGAACAACTCGTAGACAATCTGTGCACTTCACGCGAGACAAGTGCACATATCGGCGTCCTCGGACCGGACGAACAACGGATCAATGAGCAATTTGGATGGAAATTTCGAACAGTTCTGACATGGGTCCGCACAAATCTAAAAAAGTATCTGAAAGAATGTGAGAAGCGCCATGATGAGGAATGAATGGTTTTGTGGATGAATAAATTTTTGCTAATATTATTCACGAAACGGCAGCTGACAACTAGCGCAGAAACATATTGCTGTGAAGCCTACAGTTCCCGAGACGTTCCGTGAAATACTTTGCGACGGATGGACATAATGGTAAAATCACGATGACATCAGCACTTGGAAGACTGGAAAACAACATTATAATTGAACCTTGTTCATTAATGTCCAAAACTTGCGATATCCTTGTAAGTGGCCTTCGGTAACTGGTTACGTAGGAGATAAATATTTCATTCGTTGGCGTTTAACGATACTCAAAATTTGAGGAACGCAGTACGCGCTATCCTTACCTAAACAACTGTGAGTAGACCCTAAATAAAGTGTTGCTATGTTGTTGTTCCAATATTTGGAGAAGTGGAAGTTGATAGAATTGATGGTAGTGGCTGTTGTCGAGGCACAGAAACGCAAGCCGTGTTGTTATGGGCCGTCGCATTTTGCTGCTTAGATGATCTTATCTAAACAGTTCTACTATTCAGAACTGTACCGACATCGGTATTTGTCGTGTGGACATATATACATATATATGTATATATATATATGCGTAATCATTACAAACAAATGTTTCTGTGCACTCCAAAACGTTTCTGATGAATATCTCTGGATTCTTAGTGACGGGCGCTTGTTCTGCCGCATTTAGGATACGAAGGTATATCTGATCACTCGTCAGCTGTTTCGCCGTTAGGACATAGGCATAACGTAAAGCCGACGGATCTAGAATTGATTCAGCACCGGCTAATTGTTAAACACGAATTTCACCGTAGACCTGACGAGTATTCATCAGACGTTGTTTGTATCAGTTTCCACAATACTGGTGTGCATACAGCGATATTATAAAGAGTTCACCTGTGTTTGCATTCATAATTGCACCAAGTAATCATAACTTTATGGTGCAGGTTAATCAATCAACCACCAATCAGTCGGTCTTACGTTGATCTGATGTAACCGCTTCGCAGGTCCTACCGCGTGAGGATGATTGGCATGTTCACCGCACCTAGACCGCGTGATCCGAAGAGTTACACGCGAACACACACAAAGATGTAAGCATTCGAACAAACTTACAACCACCGAGAAATTCCGTGCATAGATCGGCTTTTATATAAAAAGAAGAAAAGTACACCCGCAGGTCCCTGCACATTAACTAGCCGGCGTAATTCGATTCGTGTTTAAAAATACCTTTCTGAGTGAAGGTGATCCGGTTCGTTATTCTACATTCCTATCACCGATCTCTGGTGCACTTTGACGTGTGTATTGAGGATGTCCAGTTTGGTGCATGAGCGACAACTGTTGTTCAAGGGCAGCCATCGGTCATTGGACAAGATCTTATCGGATGGAGGTCAGTTACGGTAGACACGCAATTTCCCAACACAGTTGTATTCCGCGATAATTCAAACATTTCCCTTAGCACCATCTTTTTGAATCTGTTCTGTGTGCTCATCCGGTGCACTAGAAACACCTGTGAGTTTCCTCGGGAGAAAACATATCATTGTTGGTGTCACTGGCTGAATTGGAACTATGTAGTGGGTTTCCATTTGTTCGCTTATCAAGATACCATTATCTAATTGATTTTCTGATGTCTATCAAGCAGGAGACATTTCGGTAAAATACGGATACACAGATAGTTGTAACATTAGTTGTTTTGTCAGTTTTCTTATTTGTAACCAAACCAGCTGTTTAGTTTATTGAGCTCACTCGGCTGTCACTATTCCACCTCAGGTTCCAATCAGCGGTCACGCGATTACCGATTACGCGCACAAAGGATAAATCGATAATATCCCTGTGAGAGATGCTCACTGGTAAAATAGTCCGCCAGACAAGATGGCTGAATATCTTCAGTTCTATCTAAGCCTGTCAACTGATCTGATCAGTGCGTTATCCCCGTAGGTTTGATTATCCTTTACTGAGAAATTCCCTAACGCAGTGAATTGGAGGCGGTGATAATAGCCATATCCTCCGTGGAACGAAAAACTCCAAATAATGAATTTTACATGTTTATTAGTCGAACTGTTACCATACTCAACAAACCAGAGTTTGCCAGACAAGGTCTTGGTGAACCGAATATTTCTAGATTGTACACCGGAAATAGTCAAAACCCATTAACTCCACCTTGGATGATTTGATAAAATTGCAACTTGAATAAGGAACACATTGGCTGATGAATATGATGCATTTCCACTGGTATAACGGCGATTTCAACTTCGTTTGCATTGCTTGAGCATGACTAGCCTCAGTTCTTCGGGTGAACTAAAGACTATTTCACAGGCTTGGATAGTAAACCCCGATTGGGAATCTTGTTCGGATTGTAAAGATGCGATTCGTTTGATTTGATTTCCCGATCGGGGAATCATCCCCGAACAAGATTTAGCGAAAACGGTTACTAATAGTTCGAATATTCAAGGATTTAGGTTGTTGCAATGATACTTGTGCTTCTGAGGAAACCGAGTCAAATCGGTCAGTCCTATGTCTTGTGATAAATCACGTTCGAACAAATTACCGGTTCCAATCCAGCTTCTGAAACCAAACCAGAAAAATTCGTATCTACTACTTCTTTCGCCGGTTCAAGATTGATTCTTACTAGAACAATGGTGACTGATAAGTTCACTATCCACTCGCTCCCACTTCAGTAGATACTATGAGGCATCGGGTTTAAACATTGTTTCTGACTAATTATGTGACACGTCGGTAACTCTGTCAGTTTTGGTTCAGTTCATGTCAATACTCATGAGCCGTGTCTGGGGATTCGCGCCCCAGAATGAAGGAGACGAATGGCTGAACGAAATTTCTTAAATGCTGCAACCAGTCCAGTATGCGTACCCGGAACTTTCCTGTCCAGCCATCTCCATATTTGTGCACTCCTTTATTGGGTTCTCACTAGGATCTCATTTGACTCATTCGGAGCGTGAATAGATGATTCGTCCACCTAAGAATCACCTGGTTATTTGTCGAAAGTTTTTCGTCTCTCAATCAAGGATATTACCGTGCAGGCCACCCATCTGACGAGCAGCAAAATAACCATGAAACTTTCATGTTCCTTTTGGGGAAATTGGTCCATCCATCCGTATGTGAACCACGCTGCTGACAACAAAATCCATACTTTCGGACCTTGTGTCATCTTTCCGAAGGTTAGTCATGCTTGCACCCAGAAGAAAGTTCGCCACTCACCGTGTGATCCTTAGATGTGCTTTTGAATTTTTTGTCTGAAGTTTCCCATAGCGTAGTACTGTTGGTTTGTATGAATCGAATAATCAACTAGATGAGTGATAAAGAAATACAGTTGATGAACAAAACTAGTTTAATAGCAGATGCCATGGAAATCACAAAAGAGAACTACTTTTTTGGTAGCAAATTTTGACAGGCACGAAACCGCCAATCATGAGCCCGTTTACATACGATACGGGTAAACTCACAGGCAACAAAATGAGTGAAGAAAGTGTGATTCCACAAACGGATTAGGTATGATTTATAGCTCCAATAATATTTAAATCCTTATCGAATCTACTTCTTGTTTTTGTTAGGATCCTGCGAGTATCAGTACCTAATCACAGTGCTCTTGGAAAAAAAACCCAATCAATGCTCCGTTCCTTTTTGATTATTTAAAGGACCGGTTTTCTGGCACGTTTTCTAGCTACCTAAAAACGTATGATAGAATGGTTTGTTTTAACCATAGCATTGAGAAGACAGCTGCAATGTATCCACATGAAAGATGCAAAAAATACTCCATACTTTTGGTTTCTCTTTTTAAGGCGGAGAACCTCCGTGAATCCGAGGGAAATGTGAATCCAATGTAAATAGTTCATTATACAATTGATGATTCTTCTCAAGTGCGGTCATTCGGGAGCAATCAATCACTGAAACGATTAAAATAATTACAATGAATACCTTTGCCCATGGTGATGACCAATTCTGAGTGTCTACCTTGGGTTGCGTTTTTGCTTGACTGACTACAAGAGAATAGGATGAACCAATTCTTAGGCGGTTCCACAGTCAAATGCTGCCTGTAGAAATATCTCGTAATAAAAATGAACCTTCTTCTGCGGTGGTCGTCCGTGAAAATCCCCACGTTTTTGGCCATTTTTGCTACAATGAATCCGAAGTTTAGTCCGCCCCTATTTCAAATGAACTCCTCTGCACCGAATCACTAATCTCACCCGATCCCCCCAGAAATGGCTCGAAAAGTTTAACCACAGTTTATCTTGAATCATATACTTACAGACAACTTCTTGTCTCCATGGCTCACCTAGTATCAGTAGGCTATCATTGTTATTCTTTTCATTTTTATTGGTAATAGTAACAATAATGTGAATAAAACTTGATCGACCGAATCACTGAGCACGTAAACGGACGTGGACAAGCACGAATTTCCCATACAACTGTCACTGTGTCAACATTTATCATGTCGTTACTAAGACTCTTGGAGACTGTTTATTGAACTTGGCCTGAACGGATCTTACAGCTAGTAGTACACAGCAAAAGTGGAAGGGTAGCAGTATTCGGAACATCCCATTACGTAATTAGCAGTCTGCTTGTTCTTAACATATAGTGTAAATTACCACACACTAATCAATATTCGATTTAATTTTACACCACACTGTACTATCCCCTTTGTTCAACTTCACTCGATATCGATCCCCAGTGAGGTCCATGTTCGAGTATCTCGTGGCTTTTCCGGAGTATTTATGACCAACTACACCTGTTGGCAACCACATTTATCGTAGATTTTAGACTGGTGACCAAACAACCTTTATCGAAGTTTTCATTTTTTGTAAAATCCAATCATCCCCACGGTAGCCAAGGGTGCAACAATTGAAATACCAGAAATATGTGCATCCAACAGACTGGTATTCTTGTTGTCGTCGTTATCGTTGTCTTGGTTGCATTATGCTCGCCTTTATTCTATCCCGCACAAGTTTCTCGGGTTTGATTTCAGTCTCGCCGTATTTCCGCGGTTCATGGTTTCAATCGTATTCTTTCAATCTATATTGTATTACTTAGGACACAATGAAGTACACGTCAATTTTTGTGAGCGGTTTGACTACAGGACTGATGTGAATACATCAAAATAAGTCACAATGTCCGCTGAATCCAAGTGCTCGCGTACAGTGCACATAAACGTTTTAGAGCGACCCCATTCGGGTTATTATTAATATTAATAGCAACAATAATAATAATAGTGTTACATCATACGTTTTACCAAAAAATTGCCCTGAGTTTTTGATTAGCTGAGAATAACTCGGCAACTAGGTGGCCTTATTGGTTTGTGCCCATGTGCTTCATGCTGTTCAGTTGACCGAGAATGCTTGTTATGCAATTTGCTCACGTGCTCAGAAAGTCATCACTTCGTTTCAATTCAGATATATACATTGAACCTTCAAAATCAACAAATAAGTGAGTGTCTCGGTGCAACCTCTCAAATCATTTTGATCACTGCCTCCTCGTCCCTTTGTCTATCAGTAACCACACGATTTTTGTGCCATATATATAAAACTATCGAAATTCTCTCCATATGGTTTAACCTAAAACTAAACATTTGGTGTTCTTTTAAATTGTTGTATTTTAAAATCACATCGTTAGCTATCTGTAGGCAGCCGCTTGTCATCCGCAACCTAGACCTTGTTTACTGATCGTTAATTGTCCTAATAACAAACAGAAATCACTAGCTTTGTCTTAAATCCTAATGTGATCTACTTCTCCTATCGATTGCCCGTTTGACTCGCTTGTGTGAAACAGTAAAACAAAGCATGCACATTTGAATTAAATTCAACTCCCGCGTTTTGAGATTGACATAAGAAATCAAGCCATAATCAACTCAACGTCATTTCTTCACACGAACAGCAAACCGGGATGTGTTTGACTCCTCTGTAAAATGTATTAGAGAATTTGCGCTTACAGTGTAGTGCTGTTTTAGCCGAATGTCCATCGACCAAATGGCAAAAATGACCGTTGGTTGCTATTTGAAAAACAAGCCATTTCTTGCTTGTGACAAAAACACTTTCTTACAAATTTTTTATTAGTTATTTTGCCGCAATCCATGTCTGCTGCGTCACTGGGGAGGCTGGGGGGTGAATTTGGTTCACCAATCAAATTGAATTATGTTCATTCATTTGATCAATCAACTAAATTTTGATTATAAATTGCAATAGAAGAACGATTTGCGGTGTGTACTAAATTCTGAAATACAGTACGACTTTTTGGCCAGCATGAACTCTCTGTGACTTCGCGTAGATCACCGCGCAGATTCCTGGTATTTTTCAGGTCCCAGTGGCTCAGCTCAGTGTTAAAATCACTAACGTTTTATTACCAGTCGAGTTGAAATCGTTGGAAATCTGTGTCCCGGTTTCACCGGTGTCACTGTTACCTCAGTCCGTGCACTCAACTTTCTATATGACTTTACCTTTTCCTCAGTTTTGAGGTGTTCTTTGATTCTTATGCCAGTCTCCTCAAAACCAGGAGCAAATGTGATTCGCCGAGGTTGAAACAATAAATCGTCTCGTTGAATTCTGGCCTTATGGGTTATCGGCGGCCAATCTGTGCTATCTGTTAAGGCCTACTGCTTCTAGGAAGCCCACAAGCTGACGACGAGTTCCTTATTCGAAGTTTACTGACCTATCACGATGCGTAAAATGTTTTAAGTCCGTATGGATGCATAAACTGGTTTTCGCTTCAAACCTGTGCTTTACGACAACAGATCCCTCGTTCACAAGTATAAACAAGCATAAAGGCAACTGGACAAACATGCATACATACATAAGTGCTCATGTTTACTTATACACATATATGTATATATATATATATATTTATACTTATGAGCGGAGTAAAAGCAGCCGTGCCCCTGATAACCGTGGGTGTGCCTGGCTCAAAGCAGCCTCGTGATTCTAATTTAAGTCCCTTGTACTATAACACTGCTTTTATTTTTGTTTTACTCTGGAAAAATGAAGGTCAGTACAATGCTGTCGAGTAGAAGAAAAGTTGCCGTTCTGTGATAGATGCATTATTAGTCTGATCTTCCCCAACAGATGTGCACATGTGGCCCTATTAACAAAAAGTGGCTCGTGAATTTCATTCAGTAATCGATCATCTAGCTGCCCGGATAGATTTTCTATGTTTGTTAACAAGACGTGTGATAGGCAATCGAGAAATTTGTGTATTCAGCTGGCATAGCACATACGGGGCCTATTTGTTTTTCTTTTTTTATCTTTACCTCGGGTGGTACTTTCACATTGCCGTTCATCACAGTACCAAGTGATTTTGGTACATGACTTCCATCCGGACTACGAACCGTGGTACTCACCCGACGTTTGCAGATCATTTGACATAAGTTCATCGCGTCAGATCGTATCCCATGAGCATTGATTTCAAGCTAGCCTGCTAGTGAATGATTCCTGCTCGCGTCCGATAATTACTACGATGAGTATCAATGTCCAGATAGGAGCTGATTTTCTCCGATCAATTCACCCGTGACAGTTCTCCGGTATCCATCTTTTCGGTGATATGTAGTGCTTTTAATTTCCATTCAAATCAGACCGATACAATTTTGGAAGAGATGAATTGTGCTGAGAAACCGTGTGGTTTAATGATCGCCGTCAGCGCGGATGCACCATAGGGAATAAATCAATCGCTTTAAAATAATCTGAGTTTATCTGACTCTGGGTAGAACGTTTTTTTTATGTGAAGAAGTAACACCCCGATGAAACGATGACAGTTGACAACAACCAGTTCTACTCGCAAACTGTATTCATACAAGCATGAGAAGCTTGGCGAGATCGATGGGAAAGTTGAAAAGAAGGTTAATTTCCTGAACGACGGGAAACCGATAAAATGCGCTACAGGAGAAGATATTTTGATGAGCAAACGATCAGGTTAATTGTCTTGGCTGATCAAAAGCTGAGTAGAATAAGGCTAAGATGAATAGACACATTTTTTGACTGCACACTGTTTGTGCGTACCGGTTACGCAGTCCTCCCATGAGATGTATTGGGCTGAGTGCAAATTTTCCCGTGCTAATTACGTCGACTTAATTCCTTTGTTTTCAAACACAGGAACACTACTGATGTAATCGGTATGACGTTAACTCATCAGTTTTCATTTATGATAGCTAGACAAATTCTGTTAGGTTTCTCATAGAATGTCACTCAATCGTTGTACGTGACGGTATATGGCCTTAGGAAATCAATGACTGTGCTTCGGCATCAATCGCGCTACTCAAAAGGCTGTTGGCATTCATATCATAACGATTATGATAATCGACAATCAGTCGTTCTACACGAATTCTCGCCCTATTTCGGATGTCATCAATATGCGCTGGTGAGAATTTCTGACACGCTAGATGTACCACTTCAGCAATACCACCAGGGTGCTTTAATAGTGACTTCAACGACAATAGAGTACACTAAAACGGTGAAGCACATGTTTGTGGAATCAGTACAATTCCAAAGTATCTCACGAACAGGTGCATGCTTGACGTCTGAACATCAGCCGGCTACGTAACTGACCTTCAGCGAGACAAGTTATGACAGGGAACCAGAAACATTCACACGCTTGATGACGTAATGTTGGACGCACGTAGTCGCACACTCATCCGCAGAGCTTCTTGAAGATGAAGATGTCACCTCCGAACCAAAGAAATGCAATATTTACTAGCTAAAGATTACACACGATATTTGAACCGCAGAAAACGACCGGGCACGATAATTGAAACGTTGGCAAATTGCAACATTCGCCAACAGTGTTGTGATATTAATATTATATCATTCATAATATAAAGGCTGATATAGACTTCCACGGAAAGAATTTCGTTCGACAGACTCTTCTTGATGAATGTGCAATTCGCAACACATTCACTTTCTAATTTGTTCTTATCTCACTTTTAAAAAAACACTGGTGAAACTATAGCCCCGCTCGATCACCAAATAGAATGTGTCAGCGAATTTACCTAGCGCAATACCAAGCAACTTGCACTCAAACAATCTTGGCTTTGTCATCTGCATTCAACTGAATACCTTTTGTTCAATTTTGATACCTCTGCTCTCACTGGTTCCGTCGTACCAAAGAGGGAATCGAAGAATTTCAATCGATTATATATATATATATATATATATATATATATGTACGGTAAGAAGCAGTTGCAATGGACTCAGCTCAGAAGATCATCAAATATATCGCTCATTTTAATGACAATCGATATAGAATTTCAGATTTCTTGGCTTGGATGCAGATTCTCTGATCGCACCTAAAGGTGATCTCACCATTTGAGTAGTCATTAGGGAAAAGATTTTGTGGCTAATCAGAGTAGCAAACTCAAATAACGACGAACCTTACCGCTAACGCCGCACATAAATTCCGAACAACCTTAAGCATTACTACTACCACCATTGCTACTACTGATATGGCTACTAATATTACTATAACTGCTACTGCTCTTGCTTCCACCACTACTTCAACTACTAGTACTTCTATTATTATAACCAATACTGCTGTCATTACTATAAATACTACCAATGCTGTTGTTATGACAACTGTTATTAACACTGCCACTGTTCCTACCATACTAATACGAAAGCTCAGAAGACGTGAATGCCTTTTTTGAACAAACTCTATGGGCTAATCGTTGATCACTTAGTTGCGGAGATTAACTATATTCTATTAATTACCGATCCCAAGCATTGGTTGTGATGAGTCTGGCATGTAGCACGCACGTCCGCTCAACAATGATCTGGCCGTGTCCTGTTTCCGTCGACAGAGGAATACATTCTGACTAGTTTCCGATTTGGCAACCAGATATAAAATCGATAGCCTGATGTATACAGTTTCCAGGACAGATGTTGATGTATAGGCACGTAAGAATCGTCGTTGTCTGGATATGTGCGAGAGAATAGAAGTCAGTTGGGCAAATGCTGTCTTTCATGTCTGCTGGATTTCCATGCCACGTCAGTAAAACCATAAAGACAGGCAAATGAAGTGTGACAAATTTTACAGAAGCAGAACAAAACGACTTCGACACCACAATCTTATCCGAGTAATAAGGAAGGTAGGTAGAAATGACTAGTCTACCAACGAATGAAGCTGCTGCACTGTAACCGTTTAGACATACGAATTGTCACAAAGCTGACGCGTAGTCTAAAACACAGGACTCTGTCAAACGTTCACTCGCACATGTTTTTGTAATTAACGTTTTTTTACAGATGGAAAAAATAAGTTTTGTCCCGGGAGCACACAATCGGTGATCTTGTGACTCTCTAACGGGTTCACCATCGCCTATGCTTGCTGTTAATGATTCAAATGGGACTAGGGTGTACGACTAACGACGGAGTGTAAGAATATGGAAGTGCGTCAGCAGAAGAATGTCAGATAAGAATACCTAACTCATGGGAAAATACCTGTTGTCTACCTCCGTGGAGTTTTTCCCGTATCCGTTTGGCGGAGGGGGGGGGATTTGTTTACTTCTACTCAAACTCTACTCTGCTCCTTTCCTACATCCGTAAACTACCCAGAGCTGCCGGGCCCGCACTGTGATCGACTAGGATTTAATGTACAAATCAGACGTCTGTGATGAACCGGACATGCGTAGAAGAATCTGAGCTCGACAGCACACAGGCGACTGTCCGGCTGGTGTCCCCATCAAATTTGCTTGCCTTGAACCTTGTCAAGAAAACACTCCCATACATTTAGAATTCAGATTTATATATATATATATATATATATATATATACCCTGAACTTTAATTCTTTCCATAACGTTGTTCGAGATTTTCGTTCATTTAAAAATCCCTAGAATAATCATGAATGGACTTTGTCGATACTTCTCGGTCAAGCTAACCTTGGATAGAGTTAACAGAATAGCTGGACGAATATAATTTTGTAGGGTTACAGAACTTTTTTCGTAATGATATGCGTTGAGCGTACCAATACAACGTACACGCTAAGAAAAGAAGCGACCGCCAACTAAGTAAACCCATTTCTACTCAGACTCTAAATGAGTTTCTCGTTGAACCACCCAACTCTTTCTCGACACATTTGAATTAATATACGTATGTGTATGTGATTATATGTTTGGCGTTAAGTATTCTCATCTATTTCTGCGTCAGCAGGCCACCAGGAGTGAAGAGCGCGGACTAATCATCATTGTGCACAGAATTCAAGGGTTTGCTGTTTAACAAACACTGCTTCTGTGATTGGATTTGTTTGCATTTGGAGACAATTGGATTGATTTTAAACCGTTTGAAATGTAACCCCAAAATACTTGATGGGGCTCTACGTGGTGACCATTGTGCAAGAGTAGCCCTCGAGATTGAACCAGGTCGCCCACGACTAAGCTATTTTGACCAATGTTCTTTCACCCGGACGGAAAACTGTTAAACCGTTCGATCAAGGTAGAATTCACCGCGAGTACAACCGAATGAACGGATTACCATGTGTGGGGCTAGTGCCGATAATTTCTTCTTATTGCTTATCAATATCAGAGCTGGACCTTTAAAGGAGCATGGTAGTTTTGCACCATCGATTTTAGAGTTTACACTTGCATGGGGTTCTGATCGCTGTGCTGGACACTTGGATCGCGAACGGTTCACCACCAGTAGAGGTGACATCATCAGGGTAACCGACACAAATTTTCAAATCCAGTCGGTTTAAATTTGCTTTGAGGGGTTTCAGAAGGATGCAAATTGGATTTTCAAAGGAATAGTAATGAACGGGTCCATTCTTTCGGGCACCATAACTTCTGGTTTTTCTTCATGATCATCCATGTTCTTCTGGATATGTCTGTCCGGGCTACCGGAATAACTGATGAAGTCACTTGTAGACTAAAGATTAATCTGCACCCGAAACTAAAGGTTCGATTGCATTTCTCTCGTGCAACATAGGAACAAATAAATCTACGGAGTGTGTTGACAGTAGAAGATTGAATGATTTCATGAAATAATTTACCACGTGATATCATCGTTCAACTCACCATTAAGAAATTATGGAAGCACTCTGATTCCGTGGTTTCTTAGTGGTGAGTTGAACAATCATATCACGTGGTGGATTATTTCATAAAAATCTATGGAGATTGACTAATTGATGGTTAATGTTTCCTTGTTCTAGATGCACCTTTGGATTAACCCTTTGTTTTTTCTGATCGTTAGCCAATCTAGAAAAGAGGTTTTACATGGTACTTCCATTTCACCCTAAATTTCTCTCAGTTACGCCCCCCCCCCATGCACATTGCAATTCAACTAGACAACGCAAAAATACGCCATCGACAAAGCGATCACGGAAGTTACAACCTGAGCTGATGACTTTTTATTCTCCAAATTTCCACCCCCTTTTGTGAGGCAACCATCCCAAGTAGAGCCCAAAAGAGAGTAGACGATTATGCAATCTTTTTGTCCGTGACTAATTTCAGCGAATTAACACAAAACATCACAAAACTTGTTCCATCAACTTTTAGCCGGTAAAGTCACGTTAATGGTGCTGTCTTTCGAAGACTTGATAACTATCTGCATGCTTTTAACGAGCGGCTCTGCCACAGAATGGTGTAAAGTCAATCAAGAACAACATTTTACACGTGTTCACGGATTTCCCCCAAGTGAAATGTGTCTCTGAGAGTTTGTAAACAAATTTGTCTCCGCACGAGTTTTTAAGGAGAGCTGCCCATTGGCAAGATGGTCCTTGTAAGTACTCATGGCTGGCGGATTTTGGTAGCCTATATAACCTAAGGTGATAGAAGCTGGTAGGTCTATTTTCTCCGTATAAGTTATTTTATCCGCCTTACTTCTTGGAGCCTCTAGTCACGCAAGCTCCACGTCAGTTATCTAGGGTCAAACGTGTAGTGAACAGCGAACAAATGGTAAGGCTAACGTCCGGTTGCACACCCAAGGTTGTTCCAGACTCCGTTGATCGAAGCTAATAAAAACCTGTGAATGCAGAATAACACGGCCAAAGGTGTGATTGTAGTGCAGAGAAGCTTCTGCGCTCAGGCAGCTATGAATAAAAGGGATAGAGTGAAAAATCTTTCGATTGACTGGCCAGTTGGTCCGACGATTACCGGGGATTATGTGAACTCAGGAACCAGTGTTCATTTTGCCCCGGACGTCGACATTTCAAGCGCCTCACAGACACACAAAAGTCAGTCTCCCGAAAATAGGGTCTCCGAGTGAAGCGTTTTGCAAAATGTTCCGTCTGCTAACGATTGCAAGTAGCGAACTACATTTTACGTCAATTGTATTTTAGTCATGGTTCTCTACAACGAACAGCTTCGTTGGAAGGAAACCTAACAACAAACCCAATTGGAAAAGGAACATAAGTTTGTCTTCTGTCAACTTCTTTCGTTCTGTGGCTTGATTAGAACTGTGCGCTTCTTTTAGTAAAGTTCCCAATAACATTCGGCAAAGTGAACTTTTCAAACCCCTTTAACTTGCGGTTTCCATGGATGACTAGAACCCGTGCCAGTAGACTAATTCAAAGCGTTCTGGTTTCAAATAAATGCGAATTTCACTATTCAAACACCCATAGCCGAAAGTTGTAAAGAAATAATGCAGCATGGTCTTTTTTCCATGACAGTTATTTTGTATTTTTTATTAGTACACTTATGGTGAAGATACAGTTGCTTAACAGTGCATTTTTGAACCACGCTTTTAGTTAATTTTTTAAAGTAACGAAAAACAAATTTTTTCTCCTTTTGAAGAGACTGTCCGATTTCTTCAAATTTCAGTTCAAAATCCATTAGAAGAAAACCGCTAATCACCGGTAAGTTTGACAATAATCCGACTGAGTATCAAGACAACGGATCCAACTAATACCTCTCTCGTGGAACTGGGCGCAGCGCCGATCTTCTATGGGCACACGAAAAACATGACCAAATCATCTTAACCCAGTCACTCTCATGGTCTCTTCTAAGCTACGGAAGTAATGGGCCCAGTATCTTAAATTTTACCTTTGAGTTACCAACGAATTCTCCGGTCAGATTCTCCGAATGCTACGAAGACAACGGTGCTCAATCACCGGATGTCTTCTCAATTCCCTTGCGCTCATCTGCCAGATTTGGGAGTCCTGTGTTAGCATTCATCTCATACTGTTTTGTGTATGCAACTATCGATCGATAACGAAATATCAGTGGCGGTGCAAAAAGTACCTCAAGTCGTTAAACGACAGTCGCGTTTTCTGTTTCACGAAATATCATTGAAAATTCTTGATCAGTTAAAATATTTGTGACAATCCTTCTTCATTTCAATGGACATCTTTTTCTAACGGATCCTGCACGAGAATGGCGGATGCAGTAGTAACAACATCGATTGAACCTGTCGTGGTAAACACACAGTTCGTTAAACGAGTCCATTTTTGGAAACGTACGATGCCACTAATCGTGTCATTTTTCAAATCAAACCTGTATCCGGTTGAAGACAAAACGAAAATTGCCACCTCTATTCACCTACTTACAAGTGTGCTTCAATAAGCAGTTCTATTCCATTTCAGTATGCGGTTTGGATAGTAGTCTGATTTCGTCCCTGCTTGCTTGTCTTCCGAGACTCAGTGCGTCTTGTTTGTTCGGCAGACACATAGAAAACGCAAAATGAATAGTACCACTTTCTCTGACCAAACATTTTTGCCTAAACGGCGCCTTATGATCGAACATTTCTTAAGGTAGATGGGCAACCACTGGGCGAATTAGAAAATTGGTACTTGTAATAAAAAGAACATCACCGTACCATGAGAAGGTGATGATATAAAGTCGTACATTGTAAATCAAACAGTGGGTACCAGGGGATACAGTAGCTTAAAAATTTCCTGTCTGAAAGAAAGCTGCGAGTGGATTCCACTGTGTGAAACGGATGAATATTCAGAGATTACTTGAAGCCAATAGGCAAGGTTAAATAAAGCAAACTGGTGTCTTTCGTGATTTGAAACCAATTCTACAGAATGGAAAAAGATGAGCTTGACCGAAATTTTGTCAGCATCCCTTTTTGAATGTGACGGAAAACCCAATATGTTTTCAAAATTATTCGATTAGCTTTGAATCACGGTAGAAAATTTGCGTCAAATATACTTCCACATATCTGCTCTTGTTAAAGTGGCACTGTAAGTGCATGTAACTGAATTTGTATGATAAATTTCTATAACTTATATATCCGCAACTGATGAACAAGATAGAAGAGAAATCGGTTTTCCTTCATCATTCCCCTGTGTTTTATTGGACTGCTGTCTCAAGTTAAGAAGTCGCTATGAATTCTGTTTTTTCTCTTCCATAATCCTTTTCTCTGTAGCCTCCGATCAAGGCAGCGTTTCTTCGCGCATACGAGCCAGGTCGAATCCTGATCCTTCCAAACTGCTCACCGGAATAGATGCATCGCCAAGTTCGCCGAGATCACTGACCGGCGTGGACTCTGGCCAGCGAAGTACACCGCAACAATCGTGTTATCTGCCTTCTCCGGACAATACGAACAGCTTGTTACAGTTGGTGAAAAAAACCGCCGACCAGTGGTACATGCCAGATATTCATCCAACCGAAGGTAGGTTCATCCACCGAGTTAGTTTTTCGTGCGGTATTCGGTTACCACTTTCATTCGCGAACAGTCTATTCTCGTGGTTCTCCTATTCGACCACCTAGCAAGTCACATGAAAGGGTCATATCTTTCTCGTACAATGCATGAGTAATGCAATTCAGTGGACCTATCACGATCTCAGTAATCCGCATGATCATTTGTCTTTCATTTTTTATTTCCTTGTCATTAATTAGATAACAATGTACACCATTTTTCGAGAAGCGGGCCGCGGGCAGCAGACGGCTGTCAAGTGAGAAGTTGACCGGCGGTGGGAGGATTCGAACCCGCGACCTTCAGGTCCAATTGCGACAACATTATCTGTTCGGCCACCGCCGGCCAAGATTTCAAAAAATCATAAAATTTTACTCGTGCTTCGAACGCCTATGCAGTTCGAGCACACTGGCCTAGGTCGCAATGAGGGCGAGAGATACCAATTCTCAAGATGATTCAGAATTCCTTGCCAGTTATTTGGACTTTTGTGAAATATCCCCTTCTTTCACACGAACAAACTGGAAGATCGCAGTGCCGCCTGCAGTATGCAGATGCAAAGATGCCCATGTGAAATGGATCACGTTTCAGGCCCATGTAAACCAGAGCTTAGCAAATCGGATGAATGGCAATTCCGACTAATTTTTCCCCCATAATTCTGAACCATTCGGACATAATTTCAAGGCAACGCGCGAGACGACATAGTCCACCGATCGTTATGCTACCCATGATTCATTCGGTACATTCGGTCTCGTAGGATCTGGCAAATCAAAGTGCTAATGAACTTTAATCAAAGTTTTTCTTCAAGGCTATTTGTGAAAATCATTTAGGAGGTCAACTTACTTGGTGTTTGCTTCGAAAGACAAGCTTGTGAGACGCACGCAAAACCAAACTAGATGAGGTGAACAAAGTGTTCCTGTCGATTTTAATAACCCCAGGAAGCCTGTGTATGCTGCACCAATGGATATTTATTTTCTTTTATTTACCGTGTAATTACTTCACAGTAATTTCAAAGAAACTTATCAAAAGGTCAGTTGGTCATCAGCAACCTGAGTCCATGGGGTGATTTCGACAGTTGAATTCTGCTACCTGCCACTCTGATCCCTACGTTGTCAGCAAACAGTGTAAATCAAAGTGTCTGAAATGTACTGTTATAACAAAAGCAGATAATTAAATCTTTTTCATTTTGCTGACAATTATTTTGTCATTTCAAGGAAGATCTATCGGGTTTCAACGTTATTCTGGGCGGTAAAAAGCCCGCACCAGGACTTCGTTTGAAGTGAATCGCTGTAATTTGTGATTTAATGTCTTTCCGCTCTAAATTCCATATCCCCTGTTTCGTCACGTGCTAGTCTGTTCCAATCCAGAAATCGAGCAACTTGTTTCCGTTCAGTTGTTTAAAATAGACCGAAAATAAATTTCACACGGTTTTTGTCGAGGCAAGGTCTCTTTTCAATTCGTGCAATAAAACAAGAAAGATGTTCACTCGAGGTTCCGAAAGCTCATTTCCGACAGCTGTCAAAATGTTGTGAAATTTAAAATGTTGGAATATTCACATCAGCCATGACGCTTTTGGTTGTATCATCTTATTCCGTTTCATGTTGCATGTATATTTAGTGAAATATTGAATGTACAGACAGATATGGCAAACTTGAGAGTAGTACTGAACTGTATCAGAAGCGTGACGGTTCTGATTTGTGGATTTAGTCTTATGTGCGGTATCCAAGTTCCGTTTTCCAATTATCGACCGCGTGACGTAGACTTGAAATGCACAAGCCCGCACACAAACAAACACGTGTGCATACATGACTTGCCAATTGGGTTAGTTTGAATTTGCACGTGATATCGATCATCTAGGCAGATCGCTTGCTCGCAAACTGAGTCAGTTGGCTAGGGGTACTGATTCTGCGCTGCCTACGCATACTGCTTTTGGGTGTGACTGATGTGCGCTACCAGGTTCAGGCTTGCGGCCCCGGTATTACCCTTGGCCCCACCGGTGTACTTTTTTATCGCTTGGTCACTGATTTTGGACTAGGCAAAGATTATGGCACGTTTCAAAAATGAGTGGATCTATACAACGTCTGATTCGCTATCATCACGAACACATCAGAACATCTCCCTTAAAACCTATGTATATACATATAACTGTATACATAAAGTAAAAATGAGAAAATGAAAAACATTTTGCTTACTAAAATGCAGTTGTCAGTAGTTGACAAAGTGAATGCAGTTTGACCAGCCTGAAAATTAGGTCACGAAGTTTTTCAAGCCGACGAACGAGCATCGTGACCACAATAGTGCCACGTAGTAAGAAGACATGCATCATCCAGCTAATTGATAGACTCGTCGAATCCAAATCACAAACTTCAGTAGGAAAGTCAGGGAATCACGATATTCCATATTTTCAAATTTCCAACTTTCCATGAGCAACACATCATATTGTGAAATTTTGATCATACGTAAATGGGCTTACCTAATTACTCAAAAATCGCACACTGTTTGAAACGCTTTGAACATGCCAACATAAATCAAAATATAAAACAGGCATGTGAACTTTTATATTCGTTAATCCAATTATTTCATGAAATGTTTAAACATTCGTAACAATGCTTTGATCAGTGGTCACTGTTTTACTGACCGTTCGTCTTACTTTTCTGGCATAATATGCCAATTCGTTCTAAAATTAATGGGGGTCACGATGGCGGCTGTTTTTTGTTAATCTCAGCCTAACTTTTCTATCCTCGTATAAGTCGCGACCGACTAAATTGTAAACGGGTAGGTTTCGTTAAAATCCAAACAACTTATCTTCTGTTTACTGCTTTGTTGTACAACCCAGTTAGCATGTCTACATGATTTAGATGTCCGCGTCCATTCTATTGATTAGCCGGGCGATCTGAATTTTCGGACATCGACTTAGAAACAGTGCCTAGAGTTACATCTGTGTAATGTCTAGGAGTGTTCGCTGAAGTGAACTGAAGTTACCTTTTCACATTTTCATTTGTGTCGCGTTGGATCACAAGGATTGGATACTAGGTGGTAACACAGAATATCGTTTCCTGTTTTGCATGTCAATACGCGTTTACAGCTCTTATGCACTGCTCTTCCGTTGTTTTCGCAGATTTACTTAACAATAACCTTGAAATTCTACACACCTGATTGTCATTCATTGGCCGTGTGTCTTTTATTTATGTGGAAGATGTGACCATTGAGGTGAATGATCCACACTTATCGATATGTTAAGCGTTTGCTCACGAGACAATTTCGGATCCCACCTATCCCAAGTACCTTACTCTCTCCAAGTGTCATTAGTGTGAGACATTTTTGAGTGATGGTTGTTGATGGCTGAATAGGGCAACCTTGTGATCACAATGAGTCTAGCTGAAGATTGTCCATATGAAACGGGTTGTCTTAACCCCGATGAATCTGTGATTCCCAGCTCATTATTTCAATCTTACCAGGGGTGTATTTTTAGGCCTGCTACCTCAGATGGAAAGCATGCGGCTTCACTGTTCATCAAAAGCAGATGACATGAGATTTCCGTTTTACTTCCCAATTACGTATGTGAAAACAATCTAATGACAGTCTCGGGAAGCATTGAATTATGGAAAACTCCACGAGCACGAAACCGAAGCCAGCACCGTAGAAGATGAGTTGATTGCATCGGTATCTTTTGCGCGTGCATTAACAGATTGCTTGACCTAGCTTGCAACATGTGACTGAATACTAATTATCTGCAGTAGAGATCACGCAATAGCGGTTTAGAAGGCAACAAATTTAGGTTTGCTCTCAACAGTGCAATTGGTTATCGATGAGTTTCGATTCCATTTCGGCTGGCAATCGGAAACGTTTCACGTTACCGCCCTTGCCAGTCACTTCAGAATGCTTTGGGACATTTGTTATGGGAACCATCGATTCGTTCCGTCACTATCTCACTGCAGCTATACATGAGCTGCCGAACTACGTGTGCGGAGTACAATTATTCAAGCGGCAATTTTCACGGTTGTTCTCGTTACCGAAAATGAAACATCTGGGCAAACTGAGCCTATTCACCAAATGAAAAATTGAGTAAGAAAGGGATCTAGTGATAAAGAGAACATCACCTCATTGTGAATTTTATGGTCAACACTGTCTTAATAATCATTATGTATTCCCTTCAATTCTGTTATCTGGTGAAAGACAAACTGAGGACAAGACCTTGAGCGTCATACCACCTTCAACTACCGTTTTCTTCCCGAATATTTTTGTTCATATTGACAAATTTTGAGAACCTTTTCTAGCTCAACGTATTTGTAAGAATAAAGACAGAAATTGTTAAACAAAGGGTTAATAATAAACAATAATGAATAATATTTTTTAATCTTCATTCCTGCAGTGCGAAAACTTTTGGAACACCAACCAGCCGGGAGATTTATCATTCGACGCAGCAATCGAGAGCACAATCACTACCATCTGGCCTTTAATACCGGTGAGTCAATCAGTGAGCAGTGATGGTGATCAATCCAGTGAAGATTGGTTCAACGTTAGGTTTGTCCTAGCTCAAATGATTCGCAATAAGTTACCTTCATCAAGTTGGATAACCTCAAAACGTATTGGTCATGCGACGGCTGTTTCATTCATGTGCGTCTTATTAATGTATATCGATCACCATACCCACGGGAGTGATTGAATTCATTTGGACATAGACGAATCGGTGTTTTAATCGATCATAATTGTCCGCGTACCACGAATAGCTATAATGATAAGTACTGTTGTGAGACATTCGTTTTTTCAGACCAGGACGCAGTTTGATAGTATTGCAAGCGAGTAAAAAATGTTTTTAGTTTCATCAAGAATACAAATCAGAAAAACAACTGTTTTGAAATTGTTAAAATTAACGTTTCGCATAAGGCATAGTCGTGCAAGTTATCATGACATTTTGAAAATTTTGAGGACAACTGAGTGGCTAATTTGTAATCATGCTTATTACAAAAATTCAGCCAATGAATCGGTACTCGTGATGAAGAAAAAGCCTTATTTTAGGTGGACTGATCACGTGACACGGAGATCCTATTCAAGTCACCCCCAGTATTGGTGGGCTCTAAGAGCAGTCTGCTGCTCATGAAGCCATAAGTATTGACAGGATATGAGAGGGTGTGTCGATTACGCGCAACTGATGAGCAACAGTCACCAAAAAATCTACTCCTCCTATCAAAATACACAAAAGATTGGGAGTTTCTTAAAATCCTTCACATAGTACGATAACCATAGAAAACGCGGAGTCAAATAAAATTACTAATAACAGTAATTATAGTGGTCTATGTGGAGTGTGCTCCCTCGCCAAAACCAGGAGATTGAAGGGCCAC
The DNA here is from genome assembly GCA_008360955.1 of Fasciolopsis buskii. Taxonomy (NCBI): domain Eukaryota; kingdom Metazoa; phylum Platyhelminthes; class Trematoda; order Plagiorchiida; family Fasciolidae; genus Fasciolopsis; species Fasciolopsis buskii. The sequence continues at coordinate 128,711 of LUCM01008055.1, forward strand.
GTTCGTTATTCGGTTACGATAGGGGATTCCGTGAATGGTTGGCTTTCGGACAGATAAAGAACTAGTCACAGGTGGACTGACTTGGCATGAAGTTGCGTAGGACGCAAAAGCCAGTCAAATGATTTAACCCAACGTAAGAAATTTTTGCTGATAATGATCCAATCTTGTAGCATTCATTGTGAATCATTCTAATCTCGTTTTCGAGTACTGTATCCGCCGTTGGAGAACTGTTGGAACTGGATGACTTGAACTGATATACTGTGCACTTGGTTTGAAGCAGATCGCCGATGTTGTGCGCAGAACTGTTATGCCTCTTTGTTGTTGTGCTGTTTGGTAAAATGCTATCTGCGGACAGAACAGTATCGGTACATCAGGGAACTGTTCCGAAAGGAGTGCTATGTCGGCCATATATTCGCCTTTCATTTATCAGCTTTCAAGCTGTATTATACTGTGACTGCCGCATGCTCCTCCCGGGTGGCTGTTCTACAGTTCAGTGCGCTCTAAATCTCAGTGATTTGGAGAGTTTGACTTAGTTAGGGCCTCTGTTCGTCGTTATGCAGGTTCGGGAATGTTGGTACATGAACATTCAGTCGATTTGTACTCTCGACAAGACTCAAGTACTCCCACAAATCACAAGTTCTCATTCCACCAGGTCTAGCTGCCAGGCAGTTCCTAAATCGGGCTTTTTCTTCCCAAGCACTGATCGGAACCAACCTTTGTTCTTTGCTTACGAAACAACCGGGTTTGTCCCACATACTCAGCTCTCAGATTCACGTTCATCTTTGAGTGATTTGTATAAAATTATCCTGGCCTAACCAGGATGTTGTGGAAACACTTTCTTTGTACGATGACTTAAAGTTGCACCAGCAAGACTAAGTCCCCAGATGAAAGACAGTTGGAGGTGCCTTGGTAACAAGCACAGTTTTCTCTTGTCCGTGCAGGTCTGTATTTATCTAAATCGAGCGAAGTACACTGTATTTACGGCTTAATTATTATTAATTATCCAATGAACTCTTAGGGCCACAGCACAAATACAGTGAAATGACAAATTACTCTGCTTGCAAAGAATATCTTACAATTTTATGAACATCTTTCAACGTTTCTTGCACCATTGTGAATGATATAATGTTAATAACAGCGTTGTTGGTAGATGTAATTTGCCAACGTTTCGACTACCGTGGGTAGACTTTCCCAAGGCAGGGTTGCAACCAAATGACTGAGGGAACGTTCACATGCCAAATAATGTTTAGTTGTCTGTGTGTTTGTGGGTGTGTGTACTGTGAGCTATGGGTCGGGTGAGAAAATAGTTGTCCTTCACGTCATGCGCCGCCGTGGTGGTGGGGTCGAATAGCGGGGTGACCTTTGGAAAGTTTGTTTCTCAAAGATATTAGGGCGTCGATATCACCATTTCTGAACAATATTTGCATTTTACTGTAAGTGGTCAAGAGTATCTACGAATTTTCTGCACTAGTCTGTCCGAACTTCAATTTTGTGCAAGTAACTTCACAGACCACTTACCGATTTTTATCGACTTATCAAACAAATCCATAATCCATCACTGCAGAAATATTTACCAAAGTAGATGTCGAATAGTTAGAGACTATCACTTGAGACAGCCCTGTCTTAATTCCTTGAAAATTACCACTGAGCACATTGAGAAAACACAAGCTCGTCCTGACTTACTTCCGTTCGTATAAACCTCCAGGAATCTTTTAAACAGGCGGGCCAATGAATTTCTAGTTAAGTATTTTTCCTTTCTTTTACTACCGGTTTTTTCTAAACCAAACACTTTGTAAACCTTCATATGAGACTGGAATTTGTTAGCCATTTACCAATCCAATCAGTGAATGAGTTATTTCGTCGAATCTTCTACGATCAACATTTGTCCGTGTGTGTGACCTTCCCATGCAAGACAACGGGGCCCTGCCGACAATCCACGGATCGAACGCTGGAGTGGCTTAAAGCCAAGTGTTTGTCCTGTGCATGTCAAATTAAACGGAAATGAATTGAATGGAATCAAATGAACCGAAATGATGTGAACGGAAAATCTACATACTCCTAACCCTCCTCTCGACCAGGTATTAAGTAGTACACTCACATTTCTACACGCTCTCGAGCTGACATCTACGGACAAATCCAGTATTCCACACTTAACACTCTCCGTGACCGTCATACACCTATTTGCCATCGTAACCTATCAAAAAAATGTTTTGCTCCCAAATTTCGAATGGGTAAAGTAGCGCAACGCATAATTTTTTAACCGAAGCACGAATACCTGTGTGCTTACCGACCTGCATACGACAACACAATCTAAGATCACGAAACTCAATAATTACTTGAATAGCGCGAACGAATAAGTTTGAAAGAACAGAATTCTTATTGATGAATATTTGGCTTTGTAACTCCCATAATCTGATCATTGTGCGGACTAGGAAAGTAGGGGGGCTCCCACTGGCTCACATTCTGCCAGAAAACGAAAGAACCAACCGGACAGTAATCGATGTAGCGCATTCACTTTGCAGGATGTCATACATGGGGCACCACCAGTCCCCATTTTACTTATTTTTTATTTGACTGACATAAACAATTTAACTTGACCTCATGTATCGTATACCATAGATATATATATATATATATTGTACAAGCTTGTGTATACATCACGTGCTATACCAACTACGGCCAAGGATGAAAACACTGACCGACAAAACAAGAGAAAAAGGAACGATATGACTGCTTTTCTATCGTCAACCTCCACATTATTGGCTATCCGTCTAGATCCATGTTTCTTCTGTGGACTTTGTACTAATTCGTTGTTTAAACCGAAGTTTATAGGACTTCAACCCCAGCCTTTGACTAAATATTCTAATCCAGAACGCAGTACGATTAGCTGAGGGTCACTTAACTCGCTGATTACTGTCGACAGATTGCTCATTTTGTACGTCCTTTGAATGGGACTGAGCATGCTAGCGACGCAGCTCCTCCACAAATGTCGACCGCATACAGTCGTGTGGCTCATATACCATCCGCGGTTGTGGATCCCTGTCTATCCACCACCACTATGCCGATTGCGAATGACTACTCGACCTGGTGAACAACGCCGGCTATTCGTCTTCGTTCTCACACCTTGGTGAATGCACCTTGGTGAGATGAGAAGGCAATTCGTAAGAATTCTTCATCAAGTGATATTTCATATGCATATTTATTTGAAAGCATTTCCATTAGCTTTCAGGGCGAGTAACTGAATCGGACCTCAGAAGATCCATCGCCGACCATAGCGATGCGATTGTAGTTAACAGGTTGAAACTTTGTGGCATGATTTCGAACCATCAGAAGGAGCTTATTGATCAAGTTGTTTTCTCATTTTACTTTGGTTCATTCAATTTTAGGAAACGGAGAAGTGCGTCGAATCACACTTGAACTCACACCATCCGGTTACATTATTAAGGGCTTCAACCAGGGAAGATCCTACCCGACCATTGCTCATCTCGTTGCAGCTCATTGCTCGCAAACGACGAATTTACCGTGCCTATTGCGTTTGCCAGGGTACAACACGAACCCGAACACCTTGGCAGTGTCCAGCACCACACCGGTTTCCAGCATACTTTCTCGTAAATTAAACCCGTCTCTTCGCAATCGTTACTCGGGATCGAAAATTGGGATCAATGATCCCCTGAACGAACACCAGGCATTCTCACCGTTTCCCCGCACCTGGGCCAGACGCATTATTGGCTCGAACGAGCCTACGGGTTTATGGATCGATCAGATTCCCGTACCACCGGTGCCTCCACATCGGACTGCAAACGCAAATGAGAGGGCTAGAAGACAAACGCAACGTCCAGTCTGTTCCCTACTCCCACAAGGAGCCGGTAAGACAAACACGTTTGTTGCTATTAGTTAATGAACGAATTCCTCGTTGCTTTCACTATTACCCTATCTTGCAGGTGAACGTGATAATAATCCAAAATGACATCAGTGAATCAAATCGAAAGCCTGGTCACTAAGCGAGAGTAATCAGCGAGATGTCGAATACCAAATTTCGAGCTTGAACAGCTTCTGTGCAACACTATTACGCATTAGAGCAAACGGTATAGATTCGATAATTTCCGTATATTTCAGTTTACAATTAAATTGAAAGATCACATGAAGCCGCAAGAAAACAATCAATGGTTTCGTCAATCTGCGTGGATCATTTTGGAATTTGTTCATGAAGATAACTGGTCATAGCTCATAGGACTCTTGCAGGTGAAGACGACCTGATAGTGTGTGGCGCATGTGTTTGGGTGAGTGCAAATGCACATGCATTCATGCATGCACGTGCCCACATATACACGTGTGTAACAACAAGGAAATGGGAATAGATGAAAGCCAAAGGCTTTCACGGATCAGGAAACTACCGGCGGTGGCCAAAAGGGGCAAGGCCGTGGCGTTCGGACGCGAAGGTCGCGGTTTCGAATCCTCCCACCGCAGGTCAACTTCCCCACTTGGCAGCCCTTTGCTGGCCGCGGCTTCCTTTCTGACAATTGATGTACATTGTTGTTTCATTAATAAGGAAAGTAAAAGATAGAAGAAAAAACCTACGGAAGGAAGCTGTTCGAGTTGTTGTCCTCGAATCTGTGCAGTCATACGTTTATCTCAGTAGTGTATGTAATCATTCGTACTCCACCCAATCTGTTGACCAAGTGATTTTACTGCCTAGTCCTTTGATCGGTGCAAGTTATGTAGAACGTGACCTTTGGCTTTCTAACTACCTATAGTGACTCTGCGTTTGCGTTCGACTTGTTATCCGCCCCTTGAAACCAACCAATAGGAACATAAAGTGCACCAAATTTACAAATCAATAAACTTGACCAAATGTTTATTATCCCAACTCATACACAGACTTTTAGCTATCAAGTTTCGGCCAACCCCGATTGATTAGAACCTAATTAAACTTTTCAGTCTCACTTGCCTCGACTTGTTATTTGCCTTTTGACTACCTCGGCTCAGCTTGTCAGTTGTTCTATCTCGGTGGTTTCGAAGTCCTGGTCCCAGCCGGACCGCAGGCGGTTCAGTTGTGTACAGATCACATATTTGGACCCGGACGAAACGGGATTCAACTGACTCGGGTCAACTTTCGCGTAAATGAATCCGGAATTACGGTAACCGATCTGAATCGGAAAACTTTCGCCCAAAGACAATACCCCATCGCCTGTATTCAATACGTCGGCCTGGATCCGCAGGATCGGAGGTTTGTGAATCCAGTTTTCGCTATTTAACACAGGCAGTTGTTTTTTATTCTTGAAATCAAACCTGATTCATAACTATTTCTTATGTGTTGAAAGTCGATGGTGAAAATAATGCCACGGCATGTTGCGAGCTACTGGCTCGCGAAACTGCTGCGTAAAATACGACGACCACAAACTTTTGGTTCTATATTCGTATTGTCTTTACAATTTTGTTACCTGGAGTAGCAAAGTTAACATTTGGATGAAATGGCTCCCGTTTATAAACAGGCCTGACTTCTTGTACCCATGACTGACCACGCAGTCAAGAATATGTGAGTTTTCTGTCGGGCGAAGCAACGAGTTATCCATCATGGCAGTTGACTTCCATGTGCACCCGCCCGCGTCTGCTCAAATGTCCGGTCACAGATACGCTATAACCTATACAACCTTGTTGTTCAATGAAACTCCAAGAGCTAGCCGGGAATCAGCAACGGTCGCAGCATTTCACACTTGCTGGTTTTCTGCAAGCTTTTCCTGTTGTTTAGCAGTATTCCGCCCCCGGTTTCGCAGCCATCAGCTATTGTTCATCAGGCTGGACTTCTTCTTAACAGCCGTGACCCGGATATTAGAAGCACGTGTTCGGACAGCCAGTATCGCCAAAGGGCAAATCACATATGAACTGTATTACGCAGCAATATGAATTCATAATTTCGTGTAAATTTCTTCGGGAATGCCGATTTCAAAAATCAAATATTCCTTTATTTCAACTTAGCTCATCACCGTTGAGGGTGTTTACAGAGGTCCGAGTGCCATAGAGGCGGAGGATAGACAAGTGACACAGGCACTCGAGTAATTATTTCCGGAAGCCAGTGCGCTGCTAATAGTCGGGGATTTTAATCATCCCGGGATTGAATGGGATACAGGATGATGCCTGCAAAGTACAGCTGGGTCACGTTCGTACGATGGCTGGAGGATAGGATCTTGGGTCAACACGTGATGCAAAAACAAGAGATCAGAAGAGGTCTCTATTTCTTTCTCATGTCAGCGGATACGGAACTTTTAATTCAAACCAGATTGGAACTGGAAAACAAAACAGGCAGTTTTGGATGGTAAATTCATCATCATCATCATCATCATCATCATCATCATCATCATCATCATCATCATCATCATCATCATCATCATCATCATCATC